>PVJA010010309.1:0-17443 GCA_004027025.1 Myocastor coypus
AACCCAAGGTCATCTTTACCTCAAGTATCAGACTGATATTGTAATTTGATTTTTCAAGCAACTCTTCCAACTTAGTCACATTATAAAATATAAAACTTCAAGTAGACATGTACTTCAGAGTGCAGGAAACTTCTTAAAATGTTATTGATGAATTCTGTTATTGATGAATTCTGAACTTGGAATGCAGTGGAAGATTGGCTTCCCTGCCTCTTCTCCCCACCCCCCTTTCCATTTTGGAACCAGATTACACAGTGTGTATATCCTGCCCTAAAGTCCTTTAAAAATCAAATCCTTTTGTGAAGTCTGGTGTGCTGTGGTTCTTTAACATTCTAAACCTGCCATGGTTGCTGAAGTAGTTTATCATGGGAAGAAAAGAAATGCCTTTGGCATATCACAAAGAGAAAAGAAAAGACAAGGAAAAACAAGAGACGAAAATCCTGAGCTCACAAATAGGCTATTGTGGGGCTGCAGCTTAAAAGGTCCTGCTATTAGGTATATTTCATAATGTGAAAAGACGGGCTGATGCGGGCCCCCCTCGCCTGGTGTGCTCAACCCTGTCAGTGCCATTTACTGGCAATCCCTCATGATTTCTGTGTCCCGCAACCTTTTTGCATGAAAATGAACCATAAAGGCAGTCAAAACACCTGCTTTACTGAGAAGACCGATTAATGCTTTGATTTATCCCCCCAAGTGTGAACCAGTCTGCAGCTACAAGGGCCTAGCGTTGGGCTATCATTCATCAGACCTTGAAGGTCTTCTTTTCTGCATCCCGGAGTTTCTGCCACTGGTGTCTTTTGTGTATCTTGGAAGCTTCTGCGCAGCTGGAAGTCAGCATTTGTCATCGCTGTTGGTTTGAGTATTTTCAGTTAAGAAATGAATGTAAATTGTGGGACTAGTTTGAAAGGCCTGTAGTAGTTGGAGTCTGCCTTTTTCTGGATGTCACTTAGCCCCAAGAAGCTAGAAAAAGGAAATAGGTATGCTAAAATTTCCTTCGAGCTCATGTTCTTTGTAGTCTTTAAAAGTCGATGCTTGTTATAGTGTGTGTGTGTGTGTGTGTGTGTGTGTGTGTGTGTGTGTGTATCTGAAGCAAGCAGACTTGACAGATGTGTTACCATCATTAGCCCAGGGCATGTGTCTTGTCTATTTCTGGGCAGAGGGAATTAACAGTATCTCGATTTCACTCCTTCCTTAGAAAACGGAATGAATTCGTGCATCATTGAGCCCAGATAAAATATTGATATTACAGTGTATAACTGTAGAACTCACTGAGATAAGCAATCCCCAAAATTCAGAATATATACTTCAATTCAAAAAAAAGCCTTTATTTGGCAAGATGCCTCTTTCCATTGTCATATTTAAAAGAACAAATATGTATTTTCTTTTCCTAACTAACCTATTTATGTTGAATCTGGTAATAACGTGTCCACTCTTGAGTCTCAAATTTTGCAAGCCTATTTTAGGAATTTGGCTCTTCAGGCTGTAGCACTTCAGCTTAAATTATTTTGAAGAAATATTTCTGTAATACTTTACAAATATGAGTGTTTTATATGCTTCTGTATTGTAATGATTTAAATGACAGAGTAATTAGGTGGAAAGCTACAGTGGAAGAAACTTTCCCTCCACAAAGGAAACCTATCTGTGGAAGGAGATAAACATTTTAAATCTTATTAAAGAAATGGTTATCTAGACAAAAACATGCCTGATTATTGATAATGAAAAATTATCAGCTTTAACTTAAAAATGCTTTTTGGAGGTATTCTACTCTATTCTAAAACGACGCAAGAACTGATTACATTATGCTAAAAAATGAGGCTAAAATGTGGAAAATTTGCTAAAATGAAATGGTAAGCCAGCACTTAAAAACCAGTGGAATATCAAAACAAATTTCCCTTCCATCTCTGATCCCACGGCCGTGAAGAGTTTAGGCAGAGACTCCATAGCTGTGAAGTCTAGGCATCTACATGTGTCTGTGGAAAGCCAAGTGGTTAAAGTTTAGGAAAGGCTCATCCTACTCAGCTTTTAGAAGTGCAAACACTCGTGGATTCAAGGCCTTCTGCAGCTGGCCCTGTTCCTGCAGATGTGTGTTTCTGCTGAGACAGGCACAGAAAAACCAAAGGCCCATGTGTAGCTTCAAGTCAGTTAAGAGGCCTGAAGGGATATCCAATTTGCGTGGTATTTATGTTGGGTTAAAATGACCTGGTTTAAAGTACCCAGCAGCTTCTTAGCAGGATGAACTTTGGGAGGATTAATACATGTTTTTAAAAAGCAAAAGAAAACAAAATAAACCCAAATAAAAATAAAGATGTTTTCCTTCCCTTTTTTGCCAGTTGAAATTGAATTATCAGCTGATAAATAGCAGAGGGTTTCTATAAAATCACTTATGGTGTTCCTTTGCATCTAATCCATGGCAAAACACTTGAAACTAAAAGCAGATTTGCTGATCTTATGAATCTCTTTACAACAGAAAACCAAAAGAAAATTTTTATAGGAAACTTAAGTGAATCCAAAGCTGGCAGTGTTCATGTAATCAAGGTACTAATATTGGCAGGTCTGTGGAGATGAAAACAGAAAAGAAGTCGCTCAGACAATAGGTGACTTTATCCAAAGGTGTTAAAAGTAAAACTCAAATACTCAACTGCCTGGATGTGATGCCCATGGAAACGATAACCCATTTATAAAACTTTGACCCAGAAGTTGAAATGCGTGGTTCTGAATTTTCTCATCTGTTAATGAGGATTCTAATACATTTGTATACTTTTGATAGGTAGAAATACCTGTCTCATAAGAAATTCTTCACAAAATCTAGCTATTGTTCCAAATAAGAATGAATATTCATCAATTATAGGAGACTCTTAACAAATGTCTCTTTTGGAAAGAGGCTAAAACTCAAACCTTGAGCATAAGAGCAAAGAGATTGAAGAGATCTTGGGTATTTGTGGCTTTTTAATGACCACACATAATTTGGTTCATAATAGCATTTGACATCAGTAAGCTGCTGAGCATAATAGAAGAACGGTGTGCTCATATGCATTGAACATCCTAAAGCAAAATCATCTGAAATCTAAAATGCTCCAAAGCCAGAAATGTTGCAGCACAACTTGATGTCACAATTAGAGAATTTCACACTTGATCTAGTGTACCAGACTCTAGTTAGAATACATGTATACTGAAAAAATTTTGTAAACTTGCCTTCAGATGATATGTATTAGGTGTCTAAAAAACACATGAATGTCATGTTTATGTGTAGATTCCACCTCTAAGGTATTTTATTATGTAAATATTAGTATTACAAAATCTAAAACAATCATGAAACACAATCTTCTGCTCTCAAGCATTTTAAAAGGTTAAATATAATTGCATTAAGTTGATAATACTATGCTGTATAAAAATAATAGCATCATCAGACTTATGGGTTGAAAGATTTCAATTCTCTAAATATTTGTGCATTTGCTTCTAACTCTCAGCCTTAAAAGGATATTTTCTTCAGAATTTATAACTTGATAGCCTTTATTTATCATAGACATGTAATAGAGATTAAAATTAATGAAAGTACAGAAAACTTTGAACATATCCAATAATATTTTACTATTTTTATTTCAACTCTATTTTATTGAATTGCACCAAAAATTCCACAAAACAAAATTTATATTATTGTTACAGTATGTTTCTTTTTGGTTGTTTTTGGAAATAAGTATGTTTCACGTAATAGCGTTCAAGTGAGTGTTTTATTTGCACAAGGAGGAGGATGCAGAAAAAGCCTAAACAATATCATTCTCCTTTCCCTTGTGTTTGATCTGTGCTTCCACCCCAGGGATGTCCATGTTTATGCAGCTTGTAAAGGTTTATTTGAAAGGAATATATGAGAGGGAATTTGCTTTGTCCCTATGATTGTTTAAGAAGACTTAAAGCAGTATGTTTCCTACTTAAAAAATATCAACTTTCCCATTTTCCCTTTCCATAATCACACAGAGACCTTACACTAGAAATGCAACTATCAGTCTGGGAAGATAGGTTGGTGGGATCTAAGCCCCTGCCTAGAAAGTGCAAGGACAGGGGTGCCATCCCTGATACCACACACCATGCCATCCCTAAAATCTTGGGCATCCTGTGCTGGCCACTAAAACCAGGCATGGTGGTACATGCCTATAATCCCAGTGCTTCGGAGGCTGAGACAGGAGGATCACTATGAGTCTGAGCTGTGTAGCAAGACCCTGTACTAACTAACTAATTAATTAATTAATTAATCAATTTTAAAACATTAAAAAGAAAACCAGATGCAACCTTCACCACAGAAGATGCATAATTAATGTTAATGGTGCATCCCTCTTCAAGAATTCTTTATAAGCAATGAGATAACTATTGCTCAAGTTTATGATTTTTATTTTTAAAATACTTTTTAATCATTATTTGTTAAATTGAATGAAACTACAGACTCTCAAAATTATGTACATAGTTAAACCTTCATAAAGCTACTGGAGTTATTTTTCCATAAAATGACTTATGGGGTATTTATTAATCACAGAGGTGTTTAAAATCCATATTCTGTTCCTATGTAACTAAGGGCACAGTTGCACCCAAGTTGAGGTCACAGGAAAGAGAATTTGTATGAAAGAAACTAAAACAAAATCATAAATTTGATATACCCTTGAGTAATTTAAACAAAACATTAAATAGTTTTTACAAAAGTGTTAGACTTCTTGTCTGTCTGTTTGCTTCACTTTTGGGGAGTGGTTTTGGAGCACAGATGCTCCAGAGAGTGGATATTGACATCATGCATCTCTCTACATCGGGTGCAGCTGTTCACAAACATGAGTCTGTCACCCTCTTAAACAGTAGCAATGCCTACATGCACTGGGAAGTTTAAGAATGACCTTTTAAATGAATAAATAAATAAATAAATACATTAGCACAGCTGATAAGGAGGGATCACGGTTGTGCTCACTTATAAGCCAAACACTCTGAGATACAGAGGTAAGAGGATCCTAAGTGTGAGCCCAGCCAAGGAAACTCAGCAATTTAGTGAAATTTTATCTCAATCAATCAATCAATTAATCAATCAATCAATCATCCATTGTCCTGTACCATGGGGACCTATGGGGAGGAGCTCAGACAACTATCTTTTCCAGAGAAATGTAGGTACCCAGCCCATTCTCCTGAACCCAGGAACCAGTAACTGGCACAGTCCCAAACGTTTGGGACTGTTGGTAACTAACTTGGCCAGGGGAATCCAGGTGGCTGACCCATCACCATGCAGGTAGTGAAGCACCTGGCACCTGATAATCAGCCTGGCCACAGGAAACTAGGGTAAATCCACTGTAACATGGGGAAGCACTTTGCATACAAACAATTTATGATTTATTCTTTTTTTTTTCAGTACCAGGGATTGAACTCAGGACCCTGTGCTTGCCAGACAAGCACTTATTCTACTGAGCTATCTCCCCGGATATGATTTATTCTTTTACTTAACTATAGATGTTGCTGCTATGGTCTAAAGTACAAAAACCAGTACTTAACCAAAGGTTGTTAATTTCTAAGTTTTGCTTGATATTTTACTATTGCTAATTGTACCACTGTAGCTGGGATATCATATCTGTTTTAAGCACTTGCTCTTCCTGGTGTAAGAATGTTGGGAAGCCTTAGGGTAATAACCTCTCCACAGCCCTACATATTAAGATAGAGGAGAGTGCCAAATGGAATCCAACATTCCACTCTCAATTAACTGGGAAGGCAGGCTCTTGGGACAGACTCAAGTCCCACACAGAGCAGTTGTCTCTGAGGAGCAGACTCTTCCTAGAGTGGCCATGACAGCAGTGATTTGGCAACCTACTATCAACATTTCACAAGTTTTATAAATAGTCTTTTTTCTGAAATAGAAAATGACCAGAAGAAGGAACAAAATATAATACAGGCCTGTAGCCCATTCAGAACAGGTCTGGGAGACATCAGCTTAGAAGTCGTGCAAAATCTCTGAAAAGATTGCAATTGAAATTAAGAAATAGATCCACATGAGTAGAGAGGAAATCCGATCAGAAATAATCTCTCAGGGGAAAAGAAAAGAAAAAGATAACCATATGAAAAAAATTACTGAGCATATACACGAAATATATTGATTAAAAAAATAAAGGAGCTTAGCAAAATGATGGAGACCTCGAATGAACAATATAGGAAAGAAATAGAATGCCTGTAACAGATTCAAAGAGATACCCAAGATATTAAGAATTCTATTAAAAAGCTGAAGAAGCCTCCTGAATGAAACCAAAGATTGACTTTCAGGCCTTGAAGACATTGTTGCAGCTAGCGAGCAGGAAAGGGAAGATCTCTCCAGAGTTAGATACTTCATATTCCCCACCCACCCAGTCTGCTCCTTCGCAGGGTGTTTCATCTGCCTGATGCGCTCCATGACTAGTACTCACTTCCCCTGCATTCTATTGCTATGAACAGAAGGCTCAGCGTTCCCTGGTGCTTTTACCTCACAGCCCACATGTACCTTTCTGCTATGGGGAGCATCAAGGGCAATTTGAGGTTTGCTTCAGTGATAACTTGATTTGTTATTTCTTTCAACCTGCCAGAGAGTACCGTGAAGATAGAGAAATGTTTGATTTAATTTACTATTCTGCTTTTGGATCCTAGCGGAGGGCCTGATGGCCAGCACACATCTATGAAATAGTTAATGAAAAGAGCTAGTATGTGTAACAGCAGAATCTTCGTCCCAATAATATTTTAACTTAAAAATTCAGAAATAGAGGATGTAGGAAACAGAAGAACAAGAAAGAGAAAATTGAAGGAATTTATCCCAAATGTATTTATAGCAGCTGGTTGTTGATTTATTATATTTTTAATATAGAGTAGAATACATTGCATTATATTATTAGTATATATACATGTTATATATGTATATATGTATATATAATATATATACACACACATGTATATGTATTTTAAATATAGTACTCAAGGGCCAGGGAGATAGCTCAGTAGAATAAATGCTTGCCTGATAAGCGCAGGGTCCTGAGTTTAATCCCGAGTACCACAAAATAAATGAATATAATACTCACAACTTTACTATTTATGAATGCTATACAATTATGTTGATAATTTGATATCCTATTTTATTTGTGTAGGTATTATCCTTATAGTACATTTGAATGATTACTAGCATAGAAGCACAGCAAGACAAATTTTAGCATGCCCTTGTGAAGAGATGTGGGCTTTGTAGATTAAATTTAGGAAGAACTGTATTCAATCCTTTTCAGGTCTTGTAAACTAAAAGCTAACTTGTAATGACTGAGGGTGAGGTGAGTGTCTGTCACATGCTATGAGCCAACAACTTGGTCATAACAGTAACGAGCAGTAACAAAAGCATGAGCTCTTTGCCAGTCTGGAAAAGCCCATGAAGGAAAATACAAGATCAAAGAAAGCAAAGAGCAGCTCATTTATAAATACCATTCTGTTCATGAAGAATGAAATGCTTCGGTCCCTTAAAGCTCTGAGACACTTGAGCTCAGTTTTCCTTTGTTCCTAGTATTTTTCAACATAAGCAGTTTATTTTTGCCATGTGACATTATATAGATTCTATTCAGGCAAACTAGTTCAAAGTAGGAAACTCATACCTTCTCAATTCTGTGTATCTTATTTGCTAATAAATTCACATACTCATTTCTTGTCTTTAAAATTTTTAGTTATAAACCAGGAGTGGTAGTGCATGCCTATAAACCCAGCACTTGGGAGGCTGAGACAGGATGATCAGTGTGAGTTTGAGATGACCGTGGGCTACAACAGTGAGCTCAAAGCCAGCCTAAACTGTATAGCGAGACCCTGTATCAAAAAGACAAAATAATAAAATAATAAATAAATAAAATTAGTAGTTATAAGAATATATTAAATATATTAGAAAGATAGTTCATGTATTAAGATGTTTTCCAAATAATATCAGAGTTCATTTATGATTTATGGATAATTTATTATGCAAATAATATACAAGAAAATTTAACTTTTTAAGGAAATTATAAACTTAAGAGAATCAAGATTTAAACTCATGAAAAGTTACTATCAATTGATAACTCATTGGTCAGTTACATTCTCTGTACATAGATGATACATGGGATTGATTTTCAGAAATGAAAAGCTCTTTTAATCAAATGATAAAGTGAAAAGATTGTAGAATTTTTGCATATTTGTTATTTTAAGGGAAATATTCCGTAAATAGCAGCTTGATTTCAAGTTTATCTACCTGTGAACAGAGGTGCACTTCATATACATGAGCAATGAAATAACTTTGGGGCTAATTTAAAAAAATAAAGGACAAATCAGCCATGCTCAGTTTTTCAGATGTGGCCCAAATTCCAGAGGTATGGTGATATCTTCTTACTTTACATAATGAAAGAGCTTCAGTTGTCTGCATAAATCGTGACTGGGCACTCCTGAAAATAATAATCTTAGAACTTGTCTGCCTGGCAAAATATAAGGAAAATTTACTCTCTCGGTAGAAGTTGGTTTGTTTTTGCTGACAACAAATACTTTCTATTTCCATTATTTCTAGTAGGGCTAAATATTAATAAAGAATAAATATGTTTGAAAATTAATCTGAAGTTCAGTGATGATACTGAATGAAATCTTAATGCGTGGGAAAATTTTTTAAATAGAAGTTATTTTCCATTATAATGAGTGTCACATCTGTATATCCAATAATTTCCAGCTTTGAGCTACACTTGGCTCTGTACATGGGCCCATTCCTTGAAACTCTGGCCTTTGGCCTCTGACACTGTGATTCTTTGCTTTTCTTTAACTCACTTTTCTTTGGCAAAGGGCCTGGCTGGCTCATTCTCCTGCATCCAACAGCTGAACTCTGGAAATTTCCAAATGTAGACATAGCGCAAACTACCTCTATGTTCTACTTTCCTTTCTGTATTTGTAAGCTTTTCACATCCATCCTCTTCTACACTTCACCATTTTTTTTTTAAATCTTAAATCCGATTACATCTTTTATCTACTTAAAAACCACTGAATAATATTCCTCCTAGAAAAAGAGCAACATCGTTTAAGGAATCTACAGGGCTCTTCATTACCAGGTCCTTTATTTTATTTTTTATTTTATTTTATTTTTATTTATTTATTTATTTATTTTTGGTGGGACTGAGGTTCAAACTCACGACCTTGCACTTGCCAGGCAGGCACTTGTGCCACGGAGCTATCTCCCCAGCCCCTTTTATTTTATTTTTTATTTTTTTTATGTCCCGTATCATTCTTTGCAGCTACTTTGCTTCTGAGGCAAAGGTTATTTATTTGATTGCTCTTGATTCCACAAGTTCCTCCAGAGTCTTCTCAGACATTGCTTTCTGCCAGAAAGGCACCTCTTGGTGAATGTTTTCTTAATTATCTTTCATAAAGCCCATGATGTAGCACTTCCCCAGGGAAAGTCTCTTTCGCCCTCTTCCTAGGACTCCCTCCATCCCCTCATCTTTCCTGAAACTGAAAGCCCCAAAGTAATGATGCATTAATCTGCATGCACAATTTGATTAATGTTTTTCTATCTCCTCGGATAGGCTTTTCTGTGAGTCTTCAGACCTTCCTGACAGGCTTAGCAAAAAGTAGCTGTTTAACCAACAGAGGTGTCATGAACAGATGAGAGGCTAAGGTTTTTTTCTGTTATGTAAATGCTTTTTTTGAAGCACTACATTGCTACCAGATTACATCACTTTTCAGAGTTCCACTAGCACAATGATCTTGAAACTGTAACAAACAACTTGATAAAGCAGGAGTAGGTTAAGACTTACATAGATACTTTTATCTATTAGCCATCACATCTCCTTGTGGTAGGTGTAATATTATATATATATATATATATATATATATATATATATATATATATATATATATTACATGAGTTTTATATTTGAAACTTCAGGGCAGTTTTTCAAGAAAATAGATTCCAATGATTTAATTTTATCATGAGGAATGTAGAGCTGGCAGAAATCTTGCCTATGTATGCAAAAGTCAAATCAAACCTGAACAGTAAGACTCATACTGCAAGTATCAAGACTCTGTTTTCCATAGTATACTGTAGCTGGATTTTCAGCAGAACAAATGAGAAAATGGGGCATTTTCACATCGTACAGTGTAGTATAACATGTACTCTGTTATACTGAAAAGCTACACAGCACCGGGTTTAAATTAAGTTCGACAAAAAATTTGCTTTACAGTTTCAGGCAAGTCACTTATTTCTTTAGGAATATTCTTTCCTGTGGTGTGTGTGTGTGTGTGTGTGTGTGTGTGTGTGTGTGTGTGTGTGGTGTTTTATGGAAGGGTCTATAGGGTATTCAGGGTCTTACATCTAGATTGGAGTGGTAGTGATCTGCATGTTTACAGCCTCCCAAGAACTGGGATTACAGGCACGTGCTACCATGCCCAGTCTCCGTTGCCATCTCCGGGCTCCACAGGCTGGGAGATCTAATCCACAGCCCTTGTGCCTGCTTGCAGGCATTTTAATCCGCTGAGCTATTTGGTCCACCCTGGAATAGGTTTCTTTGACAATAATGTAGAGTTCATAGTAATACAATCATATAACATGGTCGTGCTAAGTAAAATTTTTTGAAAGACAGAGTTAGGGTTAGGTATAGGGTCAGAGTCAGGGGTAGTGCTCAGTGCTACTACAGTCTCAGTACATAACATTAGTTTTTATTCATTTTGTATAACGTCATTATGTACACATTTTAGAACTCTATCTCTACAAATCACTGCAGATGTTATTTTCTAGTTTTTCACTGTAATGCTTCTTTACTATGAAGATACTTAATGTTGTATATATTATTGTTACCTTAAACAGACATGCTGCGAAGCATGGTTATTATTCTGATAGAGTTAGTTCTATAATATTTCTGCCATATCATAAATCAAATGATCAGACTGATTTTATGCTATGCAGTGTGCAGTCTGTACTATAGAATGTTTAAAGAGAACATCTATTTATACTTATGAAATCCTCTGAATATTAAACCTATTGATCCTTTTAAACAACTTCTCATATATGTTTCTTTTCACACTATTAAAATCCCAGTGTGCTTTTAAGAATTTATAGTATTTCAAAAATATCTTCAAAATAAATTCAAATTAGCTTCATGATTAAAAATTCATGCCAATATATATGTGAATAGATATACAACAATATTTATTCACTTGTTTTGGAAAGTTAGGGTATTTAAAATGATCTATAATTATAAAGATGCTTAATAATTAATATTAATAAATTAAATTTTCCTCTGTTGAATTTCTTTTGGTAAGTTCCGCAGAGTGGATAATTAGTGATACTCCTAAAACTATGCATTTGTCAGCCATTAGCATTTTTTTAAGTCAAATGACAGTTGAAAAGAAATTCTAGTCATGTACTGTGAGCTACTATAACATTTTCCAAATGTGCGGTCATATATTAATTATAAGTAATTAGTGAACATGTCTCTAGGAGGCATTTGTAGACTGCAAGGGCCATTTCGGATAATCCACTTGAGACACAGCTCTTCATTCAAACCAAATGGTAAACACCATATCTTAGGTACTTCTTTTGCAAGTACCAAATTTAATGTCAGTAAACTCTGTTAGCTAGAATGAAATACTAAATAGATAATTAGTAAACTCTTATGAGTTCAACAAATTTCCATTTGAATGGAATTTCTTGAAATCATGGGAAAGAAGTTGTTAAGTAATAGTATGATGAGATCACTGCAGGCTGATTTTAGGTCTTGATTTATGTACGAACCTTGTTCAGCATTGCTTATGTTTCAGTTTTCACACATCGTAGATGTAGCAAAATCTGCAACCTTTTTTTGGCGGGAAGAGAGATTGCCCTGTGAACTTCTGTGCATTTCCTGAGGCCTATGAGAATAAACCTTTATATACTTACAATTTATATAGAAAATAGAATAAAGTGAATATATATATATATATATATATATATATAGTATGATGAGGGAAGAGCAATAAAGATAGCTAAAAGCTAAACATCAGATCACAAGAAATATCTAAAGATAGGCATTTACTTCTTTTTGTAGAGGGCTCAAACAGGATTTTCACAAGAAAAATGGCACAGAGGTGACTTTTGGTTAACTGAGGTATTTCAGAAACACAGTGGAATGGAGCATGTTGCTAAGTAATGAGTTTTCTAGGATACTTTTTGGAGCATAGGTCAATGACTATTAGAAAATAGGATGCTCTACAAGTGAAATAAGATGTTCTGTTAGATGAAAATTTAACCACATCAGAGCTCAGTTGTTTTTTCCTTCTAAAATTGTGGAGTATATCTAAAAATTTGTTCTATAGATGATACCATCTAAAACTGCTGTTTTTCTAAGGTTATATATTCATTACAGGAAATATCATGGGTATTACAAGCTGGAGAATATGCTATTTTTATAAGTATCTTTTGTTTTTATTTCAGGTTATGAAATACGATATGTGAAATGTATTGAAATGAGAAGAAATCTCATATCTATTTATCCACATAGGACCTTATTAAAGGGAAAGAAACAATGTATTTCAACAGTTCTCTTCTTAGACATAATTATACATAGTGATTCAAGTTTAAGTACAATGTGTTAAGTAAATATGAGATAAAATCTAACAATATAATTTTAGAAATTAAAGAACATCGAAAATATATAGTTGATAGTAATTTTGCCATATTTATTCTACTGTGTCTAAGATTGCCCCATAGCAGCATATAATTCAACAATAAGGTTGACCTAAGTGTTATTACTTTCAAATATTTTAAGAACTACTTTGCCTTAATTTGAAAGACATAATGATACAGAAATATTCTGCATAATCCATATTTTTAGCGTTGAAAAAAGCCTTGAGTATTAATTGGATGATCCTTATTAATAGAAAAATAAATTACTAAGCACTTAAAATGTTATTAAATTTATTCAGTGAATTCATAGTAAATAAAAGATTAATGACCACTTTTCTCCAATTAGTATTAGTTTTAATATTGTTATTTAATATTACATGTAGCATTTACAACATAACAGACATTATTATAAGCACTTTACATGGTTAGCTTTATATTTATTAAATTTAATAACCTCAAATAGAAATACAGCTTATTTTACTGACATGCAAAAATTGAGGCATGCAGAGATTCATATAAGTCATTAAATGGCAGCTGAATTAAAAAAATGTATTTCATGTTCCCTTCTAGGAAGATGCCTGTGTCCACCCCTTGTTGGAAGCATAGCTTAGAGACTGTATTGTAGGGATAACAAAGAGGCCAACACAGCTTGCCTGATGGATTACACTGTCAGCACAAGCCCGTGAAAGGTATTTGCATGGGAGACATTGTGTTGGCTCTTCTGTGAGAACTGGTAGAGAACCAAATGTGTTGGCAGAAGAACGAAAGCAGAGTTGGAGGAATAATGAATTAACATGTGGTAGGAGCCCTGCGAGGGGCACGGATCATGCTCAGCTTCTCCATGAGAAACACCTGCCCAGTGAACTTGCTGAACCCTGAGCTCCTACAGGACAGTTCTTGTTGAGGTCCAGGAATGCAAAACCACATAAAATATGAAAGAGGAGACAAACAAGAGAAGGAAAGAAAGATGGATGGTCCAAAGGGCAGGCCAGGCCATACAAACCACAGCCCAAAAGCAGGATGAGGAGCTACGGGGGAGGAGATTGAAACTCTTTACAACAGATACATAAACAGAGATGAGGTCCCCTGGGTTAGTTCTACAGATCAAGCAATGAATTCAAGAAGATACACGGGACACAATAGCAAAAGACCACACACGAAAGTTAAATCAAAGCAACAGTAGTGTCACCTGTAGCTCTGGGGAGACAAGTCCCTGGTGTGGACAATTAGGTTGGTAAATACTTGTGTTTTTGTTTTCCATAGCTTTTGCCTGTTTGTTTTTGATACTATTTGTAAATATTTGGATTTTGTGGTGCATTTTTCTTAAGCTTCATTTAGTTTACTTATACACTGCTTATGAGTGGATTCATTTGTAATCACTTTAACTAGACCTACTGAACTTGGAACGGGAGCAGAGTTTGTAGCTAGGTGTCCAGCTCCTACTTCGGGCAGGCCTCACGTTCAGTGTGATACAGGTATACACACCCAAACTATCTCAGTAGAGAATATCTGTATGTTTGATCACTGATACTTGTTTTTCAGAATGATACATTTTTGTTGACTTAGACATTCTAAGTTGTTTTTTCTCAGCATCTTCTCTAGAAACTTGGCTTTGTGTAGAAGCTTGAGGATGCTTTTCTAATTTTCTTTTGCTGCGGTTGCTTTATTCCATCTTAAATGAAGACCTATATTTAGAGTACATGATCAGAGAGTATTCATTTGAACTATCACTGGAAAGGTTGCAGCCAGAGAGAGGAAAACATTAAAGAATGATTCAGTACAATATGCCCTTTTGTTTAACAAGAATCTGTTTCAACATGACTCCTAAGTTTTTTGCTTCGAGAGAGCAGCATGTTCAATTATTCATGTTTTCTAATTAAGTCCTGCTGATTATGCCTAAATGGAAACTTTATTTTGGAGAGAATGCATTCTTAATGTTTTTTCACTAAAACAAAAATTTATCAGATGGAAATATAAGTCTCTTTAGGACCCATAGAAATCTACTCACTTGGTTTATAATTTACATATAGATAATATTTATCATGTTCAGAATCCCAAAGTTGTTTAATTCATTTCTTATTTAGAGTTGACAATATCTGATTTTTCACTAATGACCTTTTAGTTAGCATCTGTGTTGAAATTATCAGGAAGTTACAAAGACAGAATTTGTTACTACATAGTTATTTAGTAGTGTCTGTACGATACTGCAATCTTTTGAAACCTAATCAAAATGATTCAAATCTTATATTTATCTCTCTCTTTTTCTCTCTCTATCTATCTCTTTCTGTCTGTCTGTCTGTCTGTCTTCTCTCTCTTATCCCTATGTGGAAGGAAAATGTCTCAACACAAAAATAGATTCAGTCTTATTTTTTTGGCAATATTTATACTGTAATCAAAACAATGTTTGACTTTGAAATGAATTTTTCCATTATTTTTCCCATTATACTCCCCTATAGATAATCTCCACAAAGCTTAATGAATACATTATTCCTTAAAATTTTGATATACAGATTACTTTATTTCCAGGTTTTCAAATCAAAACAATTCTATGTCTCATAATTTCAGTCTTAATTTTCCTTAACTTTTATGATCTTTGTTTATTTATTTTATCATGTTTTAATTAAATAAAATCCAAGGTGTGACCATATTATACAATAAAATCTATTTGAAATGTTTTAATAGAGTTTTGAATATAATACCTTGGTAAAGCTCTAATAAATATTTATTATGAACAATAACACAATGACAACAGTTCTTTCAGATCCTTCATGATCAAATTCTGATATATCAATTTTATCTAAAATTATTAATCAAGTTACATAAAGAAATTGCCACTCTGTTACTTTATGAGTAAATATCTTAGCATCAGTTCTGAAAAAATCAATTCTTTCCTCTAGGTTGTGCTTTTCATTCTTTTAAAAGAAGAATGAAACTTTTTTTTAGTCAGTAAATATGACTGAGATAAAAAATATATTTTAATGAAAGCATTGTGTTTTCTCCTCAACTTTACTTTTTTTTTTTTTTGTTTTTTTTGTCTTTTTGAGACAGGGTCTCGCTATGCAGTTGAGGCTGGCCTTGAGCTCACTTTTGTAGCCCAGGCTGGTCTCGAACTCACACCAATCTTCCTGCCTCAGCCTCCTAAGTGCTGGGATTACAGGGGTGAGACACCACGCCTGGCTGAATTTTTTTTTTTTTTTTTAAGACAGGTTATCACTATGCAGTGTAGGCGGGTCTCAAACTCTCAGAAAACTTCCTGCCTCAGCCTCCTCAGTGCTGGCATGCCAGGCATGCACCATCATGCCTAGCTTCCCAATAACTTTAAGTATAATTTGTGTTTTTTTAAATACGAAGTTCTGTGGCATCAGGACTTGTTTTCTGCTACATCATGTTTTTTTTTTTTTTTTTTGTTTTTTTTTGTTTGTTTGTTTTAGTGAAGATCTACTTTGTAGTTAACTCCTGGTCTGGAACTATGTAGCCTGAGTCTGTCCTTGAACTTGCAAGCATTCTTCTGCCTTGGTCCCCTGAGTGCTGGGCTTACAGGAGTCCCACAGGCTTCAGATGACACTGCACTGCTGACTTCGCAGTACTCATGAGGCACGTGTTAGCCATGCTTTCTTCTGTGGGAAGTCTTGTGACGGCTTTGGGGGCTGGATTCTTATGAGATGCACAGCCACTTTCAGTTTTGTATTTACTGAAGGGACATTCTCAAGAATTTGAGGAGTGTGTGGTTTTTCTAATCCAAGAATCCTGATTACGTCTTTTTCCCAGTACAGTCATGTTATCGCACGATTTATTGTGGTAACAACATGCAGTTTGTGAGGGCGCTCTGGATCCTTACCATACTTTTCATGCTCTTCAGGTGAAGGCAGAAACACTTTATCTGGAATTTTTGATTTGGTAACTTTGTGACGAATCCAATCTGTACCCATGAGAGGTTCCACATGTTTTGTCACATTCTGAGGCCTGTCTCGGGGCCTGTGAACCACTGAGTAAAAATCCCTGCCATAGTGTCATGATTATTTGCCTTCGGAGGTTACAGAAAGCAAGCTCTGGAAATGTACAGTTCCCCTCCCTTCTCTCATGCAGCACCCACCAAACTTCCAGTCTGCAAAGAGCATAACTTTGAAAAAAAAATTTCTCTTCATGAATTTATAGAACTTAAAGACATGGTGAATAAAATGGTAAAGCTTTACTAAAATCTCAAACTTATAAATTTACTTGATACATAATTTCTTCCTCATGATTATATTCTAATTCATATTTTTATAAAATATATCTAGACATTTCTTAGATTTTATCTAAAGTTAGATATGAAATTTCACTTTAAATGTTTTCTACACTTGCAAATATTTAATTTTCAAAATCATCTTGGAGAACAACTTTGTTTTGAGTATGTCTTTATACATGATGTCAGCTAGTTTAACAATATTTTTTAACAGTGTCTTTCAAGAATTATGAAATTATGTAGCACCATTTGGAGGTGCTGTTTTTACTTTTGCCTGAAAGTGTATTATTATTTACTCCAAGCTGGCCTTGAACTCACTATGCAGCTTAGCCAGGCTGTGATCTTTCTACCACTCTCCCAGTTACTGAAATTGTAGGTCTGCAACACTTTACCTGGCTATAAAACAGATTTTAGTAAATCGATTTTCAAAATGTTATGCATTAAAGCAGCAGCTAAGTATAAGAAAAGTCAAACGCCTACATGTGCAGTACTCCAGCTGGAGGCAGAATGGCCTCAAGGAA
Source organism: Myocastor coypus (assembly GCA_004027025.1). NCBI lineage: Eukaryota > Metazoa > Chordata > Mammalia > Rodentia > Myocastoridae > Myocastor > Myocastor coypus. The sequence goes on from PVJA010010309.1 coordinate 17,366, forward strand.
AGGCGGACCTAAGTCCTCTGAGGACATCCTGGTCCCACGCTTCGTGTCTATGGTGACTACAGGAGCATGGGCACTTGA
>PVJA010010309.1:17543-50168 GCA_004027025.1 Myocastor coypus
AAAAAAAAAAAAAAAAAAAAAAAAAAAAAAAAAAAAAAAAAAAAAAAAAAAAAAAAAAAACACCTGGAAATTCTCTATTATTGAGGACAGAGTGTATTTTGGATGATTCTAAACTGGATGAAATTGTCCACTCTAGAAACACTGTAATGCAAAGTGGAACTGCATACATCTTCCAAGTTTTCATTTCCTGTTTATTTCCTAGAGGTTTACAAACATTATTAGATGTTATTTAAAGAGGGCTGATTAGCACTATTACTCAGAACATTTGAGGATATCCACTGGGAATTAAATATCTATCATACAATTTTAACTTGGATTTTGTTTATAATATTTGTTTTTACACTTGCAGATGAAGCAGCCTACAAAATGGACTTCTGAATTCTGTTGACCTTTTCACACAGATTTTGCTAAGGCTGTGGAATTATTTTTAAACGCACTCCTAACTTTTCTGTTGAGCAGTACATAAAACTGTTTTCAGGATGTTATTGTTAGGAGCGATTAGGCCAGCAGTTTTACCTTCCCCAATGGTCAAAGGGTTAAACTAGATATAGTTTCCATAAAAACTGTAGAATAAAGGCAGCATCAAATACCTTCATTTAGTATTGTTAAAACCAAAGAAATCTGGAAAATAGGTATTATGACCTCCATAGAAATAAGGAGCCTCAAGTAGTAGGAATTGCTTGAATCACATAAGTAGAACATAAAAAAGGCTTCCTCTCCTAACTCAACTTCACTGTAACCTGGCTGGCTCCACAAGCAGGATTTTCCACTCCTAAGGAGGAGGAAGCGCTTAGACTGAAAAGTCATCGGAATTTTTCTGTTTTCGTTTCTTTTTACAGTTTAAGTTCCAGAGTCTCAAATGCAACTAAGAACATCTTGCCATGAATACAACTGAGTTTTCACTGTGTAATCTTTGAAATATGCAACTTGCAAGTGAATTTCACTAAATTTGGAGCAACCCCCCACATCCACTGAGGAAGCTGCATCTGTTTAGAAATTCATTCTCCATATTTAAAAATAGTCTTTCATTTCTTCCTTTCCTCTACTCCCTTCGTGCCAGCCGTCTCTTCCTTGTCTTGCCATACAGTCTTTTTTTCTCAGGGTACCGTTTCTGGGCTTTTCATTTCGTAACATATATTTTTCCTTAGATTATTTCATTAACTACCATGAGAAATTTGCAGTGCACATCGCCAGCACCGACCATTTTTTTCTGCTCTCCAGGCTGAGGCGTACGGAAACCACAACACCCAAAAACACAAGTAAGCATGTATGGTTCATTAAACATAAGCTGGTGCCCTTCACTCCAAATCCTGGAAATCTCTGTGACTTCTTCCATTCATTTATCATTAATATTTTACTGAATATACATTATGGAGCTTTTTATGTGCCAGCTGTTTTTCTCTGTATTAAGTATAAGGTTGTAAGAATCCTCCTTGCCCTCCTGGAGGTTCTGCTCCTGGTGATGCAGCTGAGAGTTACACATAGTGAAAAATGAAACCGCTACAAAAGAGAAGATAACCCAGCTATGTTGAGAGCTTGGTGTAGAAAACTCAAGTGCATCAGAGAGAGGAAGGAAGGCATTTCAGAGAAAGAGAAACTTGAGTAAAATCTAAAGAATGAGATGGGCTTACCTGATTTTGAAATGGGAAAAGAAAACTCCCAGGTGGGCAACTGTGGGTGTAAAAGTTCTTAGCCCCAGGATACACAGGCAGTCACAATACATGTGAAAAGTTTCAGAGGCAATAGAGGAAGAAGAGGCTAAGTGAGCGTGACCCCTGCAGAGATGCAGGCGATTAAGCAGCACCACGTGCGTGCGTGCCGTACAGACTTCTGAAGATTCTCTGAGAAATGAAAAGTCACTTCAGAGTTTTTAGGCAAGGGCCTGGTACAATTAATATGTTTTTGTAAACCTTCATAACTAGTTTCATCAAGCAAACTTTTAGTTTTAAATTTCCCTAGAGTTTTTCTCCCTCTTTCTTTTTAGTTGTCCTTATTCTTCTGGAATTCCTACAATACTCTACTTACTCGATTTCATTTTTCTACTTCTGGTCTGTTTCAATCAAAACATATCCTCATTGTACTGGGGTAGAAATAACTAAATTTGTTGTCTTATGACTCAAAGCAGAGTTGCCTATATTTTCCTAACCGTATCTGTCTCTGGTGATGTTTTAAGGATGGACTTCTTGGTCAATTAATAAATTTGGAAGTATTTCACAATCCTCCCAATTGGTGATTAGTAGTAATATTGCAGAAATATTTAACTTTTTGTTATTTAGCCAGACATCGCCTCAGATTGTTTAGCCGTAGTCTCTTTCTCATCTCAACATTCTCTCACCTCCTTCAGTACTAATTCTTGTCATGAAGAGATTTGAACCATTCCCTGAAGCATGAGATATCAACACCTAATATAGCACATAGGACTCTATTTTTAGGACTCATTTCCTTCTTCCTTTTATAGCTTTATGATACTCCATCCCAATACATTCTTGGCTACAAATTTATGAAAATGGTCAAAGTTCCCTGACTCTCTCTCTCATTGTTTTACAATATGTAAAATGTCTTTCCTTAGGGCTGGCGGTATAGCTCGGTGGATTAAGCGCTTGCTTAGGGAAGTGCAGGGGCCAGGGTTTGGTTCCTGGCCCCACCTGCCCCGTGGGCCCTCACTCTTGAGCGTGCTGAGCCAGTGATGGAGTCTGGGCGTGTTGGCATGCGCCTGTTATCCCAACACTTGGAAGGAACAAGCAGGAGGATTACTGTCAGTCAGTAGTGAGACCCTGTACCAAAAAATTAAAAAAAAAAATAAATAAAAAAATATGTCTTTCCTTAAAATCTCCTTTCCTTTTTATTTGGATCAATTCTTATTCAGACTATTAAACCACCAGTCTCACTGAGAAACCCTTCCTTGTTTTACAGTCTGGTATGAGTGGAGATGTTATCTTTCTCTTCAGCATATCTTTGCTTAAAACTTTATACCGTATTATTTACATTTTAAAATGTAATACTGAGGAATAAACTCCTGCATGATAGTGGCTATTTTTCCTCTCTGTACGACCTCTTTTACTAGCATGGTGCTGAGAATGTAGTGAGTTGTAAAACAGATGGCTGTTAAATAATTAAACAATTGCAAGGAAGCAAACTGAGAGCCACAGGAGGTGAAGGAGAAGGAGCGCAAAGTTCTACTCCTCAGTAAGCGGGAAACTTCGTGGAGCAAGGAGACAAATGGCTGTCGTAAAGAGAAGATTCAGAAAGATCTGGTGAGGGCACTTTGCAAGTTCACAGACAGCTGGATGAACTAAGGAAACATTCCTGGAGTCCATGCTATTTTAGGTGAGATATAACATAATTCCATTTTTCTGAAGAAGAAAGATGTATATTCCTCATAGTTCAAGAAAGTCATATACACTAAGGTGATTAAGTCTATAAAATGTATAAGGTGTACAAGCAAACTGTTAAGTTTTGTGTACTGAGTTTGAAGCTTTAAAGAATTGAAGTGTGAGAGTATTATGAATTAATATGTCTTAAAACAATTCAGTTGAAAAGTAAGATATGATTTTAGAACAATTGAGATGGACGTATTAGAATACTTACCTAAAATGATATTCTGGGTCAGAAGGTAATGATTAATGTTTTTTTTTTTTTTTTTAATCCAGTACTGAATATTTTGGGCTCTGTCAACCTCATGGCCTGTATCCCAGCTGCATCAGTAGATTGTTGCAGGGTCAAAGCAGCCATAGATGACATGCAAATGAGTATGGTTGTCTACCAGTAAAAGCTTATTTCTAAAAGAGGTGGCAGGTATGATTTAGCCAGAAGTCCATAGTTCCCTACGTGAAAGGTATAAAAGAAAAATCCAAACTGGACCGATAGCAGTCAAATGGATTCTATCTGTAAGCAAGCCACGGCAGTGAAATATATAGTAGAGATTCCTCATTCCCTTCAGTGAAAAAGAGAAAGGAGTTAAAATGATATCAAGTGCTTATACCTAATGACTAGGATTACTGTAGTGCTATTACCAACGTAGGCATGGTAGGAGGGAGACCGCTTGGAGGGTGAAGAGGGTTAACTATGGAAAAGCTAATGACAGAGGAAAGTTGTGTAGCGCTAGGAGCAACCATTAAGCTATGAAGAGAACTGAAAGTTCCAAAAGCCTGCACAACTTTGCAATGAGTCTTGCTGCATTTGTACCAACTTTCCAATTTGTACATCATGAATAATGAAGAGTATATGTTTTGTTAATATTGTGGCATGCCCAACACAATTTGATTAGTGTTCTAAACTCAATGCTTTACTCCTTTATCTACTCACCTGGGACATTAGGCAAAATGAGCTTTTAGAAAGAACATTCATTTTAAAAAATAGTAATCTGTTTCTTGGTATAAATAAGTCTACAGTATATGTTGTCTGACAAATGTGAATCGATTTCTTTTTTTTTTCATACTTCAGGAGGATTTAATTTTGATTTTAGGCAGTCAAAGTGAAATAAGATTACTACAAATTATTTTCTTGCCTTTCTTTTCTTGGAAGGGCAAATTTCACTAAGCATCTCAATTAGACACATAGTTGTCACGTGGGAGAAGGAAGAAAGTGTGTCCACAACGGCACAGGCAGCTCCTTCCCCGAGTCTACTTCCTGAGAAAAGAAAAAAAAAAAAAAAAAAAAAAAAGATTTGACATGAATTATTCAAAGCTGCACTGCAAGTAGTCAGCAACATGGAAATAGGGTTCAATACACCTGAAACCTGGGTGGGCAAATTATTTTCACTTCTATTCCTTGAATGCCTATAAAATTCCCTTGTTAAGACAAGAGCTAAAAAGGCCTCTTTGAAAAATTCCAGTTTATTACAAAGGGCTTGCAAACATTGCTGCTATATTTACTACCCCAAAATCACTAGTAGTTTAAAAACTAATGCTCCCAGCTATAGCATCATATACTTGCGACTCCACTTCTCACAGCTTCTAAATATTTTCTGTCTTTTATGTTCTCCCTTGCCATGCTGTTCCATTATCAGTGGGTCATTGATCTAGGATACTTTCTTTGTATCGTGAGTCAAAGTGAATAATTTCCCCAAAGAGATCCATTAAATTTTAAATATTCTAATGCACATGCTTTCTTTTTGGAATTTTCAAGGGAAAAAAAAAATATGAAACACCGATTTGCCTGTGCATTGGGTAATCTAACAGCTTGGCATAGGTAATACTATTCAAAGTGCCATTTAATTTATGCCTACTCACCATGTGAATGATGAAGCCATATTTTGCTTTATGCTGTGAAATACATTCAATAATTTATTAAAGTAGGAGTGGGGACAAGTCATACCTTGTTTCGTTCTTCTATAAGTGGATCTGAGTATACCTGATATGTTGTATTTAGTACACATTTTTGTTACTTTTCCCATTGTTGAAATGAAATACCTGACGTACAAAGTTAGCAGGAGAAAGGTTCCTCCAGCTCATTGTAGAGGTTTCAACCCATAATGAGGAGAAGCAGTTCACAGCGAGCAGAAGGAGAAGTAACAAGAGACCTGAGCAGCGTCCTTCTGTCGCTTTTATTGTATCGTGGTTACTTAGGACAGACCAAGCCCCACATGACCCCAATGAGGTTTTGGGGGGATACCTAAACACAAGCCATAGAACCACACTACACAAAAGTGAGAAAGACAATGAAAATTCTCTTTTTGGATTGATTCTTTTTGGATTGCCAATATTAAAATCTAATATTTGATGACATTTTAAATACATCCAAACATATACCTAATATCCTTTACACTTTAAATGAAAAATAATACTTGAAAAAATGTGATAGTCAAGATTTTCTCCCAAACAATTGGATTTATTGTACTCAAAAACAGTTCAAATAAAAACAAATGTGGAAATACCTTTGAAGCCATAGCACTAAACTTGAGTATGCAATACCATCGGGAGGTCAGGAATGTTGATCAAGTTGGCACAGATAATTCTACAGAAATTAGTTTCCAGATTTGAATGTCTACTTATGTCTTAAGGGCTACGTACACTTAGGGTCTCTTCTCACATTCCCTTTTCCTGATTGCCTGTCACCATTTTGCAGAGAAGGGCAAACTGGCATTGTATTTCCCTGAAATAGTTTTCATCTGTTTACCTTGATTTGTATGTTACTCAGATGTAGTCAAATAAGGTATTGCAGCTGAGGTAGGAAACAGCTAAACTTTATGCTACCAGGCATCAAACTCCTGCCCTTTGTCTTGATTATCCATATATTTGTCATTTTTCCTTCTTGTTATCATCTACCTATTTAATGTATCCTAGGATGAGAATCAAGCATTGATAGTGAGCTCCTGGGTTATATGCTGGCACATTTATTTGAATTGAACATGAAGTCCGTGCATTTCTGAGAGGAGTATGCAGGTGCTGTTTTGTTTGACATGTGTCAAACTTTGGGAATCAGACTCTATGCTAGGTATTTCCCCATTTACTGAACAATGTAAAATGTCAGCTGCAAAGTGGAAGAGCTCCTGATAGGAGAAAAATCTTTCTTTCAAAAGCAAAATTAATGATATTTTAAATTTCTCAAAGTTCTTTGAGTGCATTTGAATAAGCTCAGTGTTTCGAAGTGAAAGAGAAATGGTTATGAACAGTAAACATCTGACACGTGTGAGAAAAGTCTTTTTTTGAAGTCGGGCATGGTGGTGCATACCTGTCATGCCAGCACTTGGGAGGCTGAGGCAGGAGGATCAGTGTGAGTTGGAGACCAGCGTGGGCTACAGAAGTGAGCTCAAGGCCAGCCTGGACTTCAGACCGAAACCCTGTCTCAAAAAAAGAAAAAAAAAGTCTTTTTTGAAGTACTGGATAGAACTTAAGAAACTGTACTATGGAATTTTACTTCACGTCAGGTAATTTCCAAGTATTTTCTTTGAAATGAATAAAATACAAATAATAATGAAACTAGTATTTGTCATAAAGAGACATTGATTAATTAATTAACTAATTAATTAACTAATCAGTGTTACCAACATTTAGTAGCACTTGGGGCAGAGATAAAGGAATGGCCAAACATATAAAGCAAAAACTGATCCATTATCTGATTATTTTTACTGTTGTAGTCATCTTATGTCATTTAGAGAAATGATACAAGAGAGAAGTTATCTAAAACAGACATTACTGGGTGAATCAGGTTTAGGATTACAGCTAAACTGAGGGAAATTCTCAGAGATTTTTCCACAATCCCCTTCTTCTGCAAACACAGGCATTTTCCTTATCTATGGTGAATTGACGGACATATCATCGTTAAAAATGCTCATTTTTGTAAGAACTCTTGAAACATCTTTTTTTTTTTTTTTTTTTTTTTTTTTTTTTTTTTTTTTTTTTTTTTTTTTTTTTTTTTTTTTTTTTTTATGTCTTTCTTTCATATAAGGTCTCTCTACGTAGCTCAGACTTGTAGTGATTCTCCTGTTTTCAACCTCCCAAGCCCTGGGATTATAGGTCCTTGTGTGCCACCACGCCCAGTTTCAATTGTGGGGTGGGGCCGGCATGGCATGCTGTGGATTGAAGCCTGGCTGCTGTGCTCTGCCTAAAAAGGCACTTTGGTTTGCTGAGCTATAAGGCCGGCCCTTGAAATACCTTCTAAAGTGGCTATAAAATTTCACATTCTCACCAACATGGAATGAGCGTTCCTAATGTACTGTATGTCATCATTTTATGTTCTTTGTTCAGGGTTTTGACCTTTTAAATACATGTGTAACGGTGTAACTTCCTTTGCTTTTTTTCTTTCTCTTCTTTTTTTATTTTTCCAGTTTTGAAGACTGAATCTAGCCCTTTCTCAGAGAGATTCATCCCATCCCTTTTTGTTTTATTTTAGTATTTGGAGACACGATCTCTTTAAGTCATTTAGTTACCCAGACTGGACTTGAACTTGTGATCCTCCTGCCTCTACTTTTTACAGTTCTAGGATTAAATACATGGCTCTATTTTGTTCTTCTTTCCTTTTCTCTTGTTAGTCTTTTTTGTTTTTCCTTTCTTTTCCTCCACGATTTGGCACCTTTATTTAGCTACATTCTTAAAATTTTTTATTTTACATTTTTCTGTTTGGGCAAATCTTCTAATTCTGGACATTCACAAAGATGAAATGCATTAATTTAACTAAGCAATTATAAGATGTTAAAAGTGGAAATTCATAAGTCTATATTTCTAGTACATAATATTTTTGTGAAACATTATAACATTAATTTTGTTGGACTATTTCTGTCTACCTCTTGCTTGGTTTAGAAAGTATGAAAGGATACAAGTATTTGTGCTATAATGTGTTAACTAGAATAGAGGTTTCCAAGATGCAAGATGGATAGATAAGTTGATTTTAAACAGTTGACAGAAGTAGCATTAATATTAGTGAAAAAATGACAGACTTTTTTTTCAGTTTTCTTTCAATTATGTTTATAGTATTAAAGAAAAATATTTCTAGTATATTTTAATGTTTATATTTTTCTGAAATTTCTTTGCAGAAAATAGAACTGAACTGAAATACAATTGCATTGAAATATTTTTGCATGTATAGTAAAATATAGTTACTTTGTCTTTGAACCCTAAAAATGCATTGTTTTGGTTCTGGTTTTCATTAGTTCACTAACTAGCTTTGTGGCCTAAGGTGACTATAGTAAGTTTTAACTACTCTGTGCTCTATTTTTCTCCCTTCCTTCCTTCCTTCCTTCCTTCCTTCCTTCCTTCCTTCCTTCCTTCCTTCCCTTTTTCTTTCTTTCTTTCTTTCTTTCTTTCTTTCTTTCTTTCTTTCTTTCAATGAGTTTAGTATAGGGTCTACAGAGTCTACAGGGTCTCACTACATAGATCAGACTTGTAGCGCTCTGCTTGTTTTCAGTCTCCCAAGTCCTGGGGTTATAGAGATGTACCACCACACCCAGACTCAGTTGCTGTCTTAGCGACTCCAGAACAGTAGGCCTGGGGATTGAACTCCCAGCCCCTGAAGCCTCTGGCATTAGTTTTAATTCACTGAGCTATTTGGTTAGCCCTGGTACCTGTTATTCCTGATAGGCACAAACTTTAGGATAAATTGGGAGAAGTGAAACTTTGGGGAAATCACATTTGGCACACAGGAAAATGACTCCTTGGATCATTTGCACTTTACATTCTGTACCCTTTGAAAGAAAAAGTATAACCAGGGTAGGTGGCATGAGGTATCAGGACCTGTTTTCTGGACCATGCATTTTTTCCTGCTTTATTTAGGACTATCCCTCATTCCCATTTTCAATGTTCAGTAGATGCTGCTGGGCCATTCTCATTTTATGACTGTGCAGGTCTTGTAAAAGCCAGCCTCTTCAGAGCACTTGTGGATATTTGCTCAATGTTTCCCCCATGGGTGGGTTTGTCTTTGTACCAGGGCAAAGTGCCACTCTAGGAGTTGTTTATTCAAAGGTATCTTACTGCTAGGTGCAGATGACATGGTTTTTTATGTAAACTCCAAGTGACTGCACTAAAAATGTCTCTTAGGTGCTGCTATAAATAACATCCTTATTTCTTTTCACTACTGAGATAGTCTCAGGCACTCCAGAGAGTCTGCCAGATACTGTGGTCAGGCTGAGGGTTGCTTGAACGGTAACCAAGACATGCTGCAAAGCTTGCTGTTGTTTCAAGCCTTACTCAAACCTAATAGACTTTTATGTCTCCTAGGTCCACAGGCCAAAGAAATATTGCTAAATGTGGAGCACTTTGCCCTTACAAAGTTAGCATTTCCTGCAGTCAGTGTGCTTCTAGCTTTGTGATAAGAAGCAAAATGAACCAAGATAACTTGTACTGTTCATAGAAGCGAATATTCTAGTTGCAGAGTGTACATTGTCATACTGATTTATTTTTTATAATTCACATTTCTAGTGAAATACACCTTGTTATTTTATAGATATCAAAATAGCTTAAAGTGTAACTATGCTTGTGAGTCTCTGCAGTAATTCTATACCCTTTAATGCATATCTCTTTTGCATTCTTTGTATGAGCTGTTGTGCCAGAATTAATAAAACACTTCAGCAGCAATAAATTGTGGAAGAAGGCAGCTCCCGGTGAAAACTAATGATACAGAAAGAATATATTAAACAAAAATAACAAAGCTCTGTAAACACAGAGAAATGAACAAGACTACTTTACATAAAAATTTTTGGAAAGAAATTGGGTATGCATAAAACTACAATGTCTAAAGGAATCTATCACTATAAATTAGGATACATTGCACTCCACTGAGTGTCTATGACAGGATGAAGAGAAGAATTTCATTGTTATATTAAAGGGAAAAAACAATAAAAGTAATGACACAAAATTACAAATCAGCATAATAGTAGATTGACAATGGTTAATATATTGTATATTAATATCTACAAAGTAGTTGCCAGATTACAAGATATAAGCATGAAAATGGATCAAATAATATAAGTAAAAATTATTTTTAATTGCTGTTTTGTGTTTTTGGTCATTTTGATTTTACTGTTTTTTTTTGGGGGGGGGGACCGGGATTCAAACTTACGACCTTGCACTTGCCCAGTAGGCACCTGTGCCTCGGAGCTATCTCCCCAGCTCCCTGTACTGTATTTTTTTGATTGAATTTTTTTCTAGGGGAGGCTTGTGTTTTGGTTTTGGTCCTGAGGATTGAACCCAGGGCTTCCAGTTTGCTAGGCAAGGATTCTACCACTGAGTTAAATCCCCAATACCCACAAAAATTATTTGAAATAATAAATAGTAATTAATAGTATAACTATCTTAACTGTCATAACTATGACAGTGAATGTCACTTATGAGTGTGGTCTCAAGTTATATTCATTTACTTTAAAAGGCCTTCAGTTTAACCTTTACAGCTGAGCAGTAAACGGTTGTCTTCTACTTACTGACTCCTCGTTTGACATGCATTTCAGTTGTTACTGATGTGTAGTTATTATAAATTTTGCTGCTATAAACATGAATGTACAAATATCACTGTCACTGGATTTTTTTTTTAATTCATCTGGGAAAATATCCAGAAGAGTGATTCTTGGGTTGAATGAGCACTCTAATCTTACTTTCTTGAGGATCTGCACACTAATTTTCACAGTGACTACAGCAGTTTGCACTTCCACCAACAGTGGGGAAAGTTTTTTATTTTTATTTTTTTCCCCTATAGTCCCTGCAGCAATTGTTACTGGTTGATTTCTTGATTATAGCCATTCTTTCTGGGGCAAGATTGAATCTCAGTGCTGTTTTAACCTCCATCTCTCAAATGACCAATGATATCAAACAGTTTTTTATACATTTATTTGCTATTTGCATTTTTTCTTTCTTTAAGTGTGTGTGTGCATGTGTGCATGTGTGCATGCCAGATCTCACTATGCAACCCAGACTCGTAGTGATCCTCCTGGTTTCTGCCTCCCTAGTGCTGGGATTATAGGCATGTGCCACCATGCCCAGACTCTGTCACCAACTCAGTGTGATGGAGTGCAGGGCCAGCCCTGCATCCGTCGCCAGGGATCGAACCCTGGCCCCTGCACTTACCTAAGCAAGAACTTAGCCCACTGAGCTATATACTTGTTTCATCTGAGTAGTGTGTCTTCAAGTCAGATGCCCATATTTGGATTGAATCTTGGAAGTGGGGGCTCTGAACTTTTTCAAAGTTTATATGTTCTAGATGTATCTCTTTTATGGGAGGGCCAGCTGGCTAAAGATTTTTTCCCAGTCTTATGTTTGTTTCTTTACTCTGTCGATAACATCTTTTGATGTGTAAGAACTTTTTAAGTTGATGAAATCTCAGTTGGTGATTCATTTGAAGTAGTAGTTTGGGTTTTGATTATGAACTCTCTTCCTATACCTATGTTCAAGATTTCTACTTACTTTCTTTTCCAGTAGATTTAGTGCTTCTGTTTTAATATTTAAATCCTTGTTTTTCTGCGCAGTCTCTGAAGCAGCGAGGCATGCGGGTCGCCGTCAGCCATGTTCTGAGGCGGTGGCAGCGTCCGGGGTTCTGTCCCCAGGCTGTTCAAGGTGCAACAAAGTTATGAATTTTGAAGATGTATGAAGGTTGTAAACAATATTTTTTAAGAACTTATTACAGAAGACAGCTGAAGAAAATTGTATGTAATAAGATAGCTGCAAATGAATGTACAAGTCCTTTGACAACTGTTAAAAATACTCCATTGCCTCAGGTCTGGCATGGCAGTGTGTTGGAAAAGTGAAGATGGTGGTCAAGAAAACATGAACAGATGCAAATGGTGAAAATTCACAAATTGTGTAGAAAAATACACGACTAATTATAACTGCTGAATAATAAATTGTTCTCTTTAAAACACATAAAAATAGTAAATCCTTGATCTATTTATTTTTCTGGCACTGGTGATGAACTCAGAACCTTGTATTTGCCAGGCAGGTGCTTATGCTGCTGAGCTATCTCCCCAAACTTTGTTCTATTTAGATCTGTCTCAGTTATGCTTCTTGCATTGCTGGAATGAATACCTGACACCCAAAACAAAGGAAGGAAAGGTTTATTTAGCTCACAGTTAGCGAAGGTCTCAGTCCATATTTGGCTGGCTCTGAGGCAGAAAGTGGTTCATGGCAGCAGAATAGCAACAATAGCAACAGAGAGAGAATCTGTCTCTCTGTCTCTCTTATATTACATTCAGGTTATCTGCCCCAGGCTGTGCATAGCACTCAACCCATAATCCAAGAAGTACTAAAACCTATAATCCCAGGGGATCATGAGTTAATCTCAAATTCTAGAAGACCCTATCCCATGGCTGCATAAGGCTTTGGGGGGACACCTAGACACAAACCATAGCAGACCTTTGTTCCATTTGGATTTTTACTTTGTATCATAGTGACATCATAGTGACAGACATGAGTTTAGTTTTGGTCTTCACCATGTACAAACCCAGTTGTTTTAGCACCATGTCTTGAAAGGGCTACCTTTATTCCAGGGAAACTTTTGGGTCTTTTCCTAAATATAGCATATTTTGTGTGTGTTTGCAGTTGTGTCTGCATCTTCTAATCTGTTACGTTGATCCTCAAGTATTTTTTGTCAGTACCATGCTGATTTTATCACAGTAGCTTTGTAGTATAATTTCAAGTAAAGCATTGTAATGTTTCCTACCTTGCAAATTTTGCCCAGAATTGTCTTTGTTATTCTCTGTCTCTTCTGATTCCAAGTGAATTTTTGGAATTTGTTTTTCCTAGATCAATGTCAATGATATTTTGATCAGGATAATGTTAAATCTTTGTAACAATTTTGGGTTTATGGCCAGTTTCACAATGTTTATTCTTCCCTTTCATGAACAAGGGATATTTTTCCATTTTCTGATATCATCTTTAATCTCCTTTTTCAGAGTACTCAAATTTTCATTATACAGATCTTTTACATGCTTTATTAGATTTATTCTTAATTATTCCATCTTTTTGAATACTATTATAAAGTGTGTGGTTTCTCTAATTTCTCTCTCAATGAGATCGTTACTTCAGCTTTTCTTTGTTTGGTTCCAGGTGTTTGACAGCCATGGTTTACAGTGCAGTTATGGTAAAGTCCAAGAACCACCACACACAAACAGTCCTGAAAATGGCACAGAAATTACATCAAGAGACCTTGGTCACAAATATATGAATCTCTGAAGTGGGTAGATCCCAAGTTCTTTAGTAACATGCTTTTTTTCCAAGGAGCACAACAAGAAAGGCTTCAAGAAGATGCAAGTAAAAAATGGTAAGGCCATTCAGAGCATGCGCTGAAGCTGTCAAGCCCATCACCAAGTCCAATGAAGTCAAGCCAAGGATCATTCTAAGGGGAGTAAACCACATACTTGCTAAAGTTGCCCACCCCAAACTTGGGAAGCATATCCGTTCCCACACTGTTGAGGGTCACAGGCGTGGCCAACCAAAGGCCCAGGCTCCAGCTTCTGCTCCTGGCCAAGCCCCTTGTGAAGGCTCCACAGTAAAAGCCTCTTATCTGTTGATGTATAAAGGGAAGGATTGGTGTGAACCCCTGGGTTGCCATCTGTTGGGGGTTGGTGCCCTCCTGTGCTCTTTGTACAAATAAACCTGAGGCTGGACAGAGAGAGAGAGAGAGAGAGAGAGAGAGAGAGAGAGAGAGAGAGAGAGAGAGAGAGAGAGAGAGAAGAGAGTTGTTTTGGTACAGCAATGATATTGATTTTTCAGTATTGATTTCATGTCCAGCTATGCTACTGAATTTCATTATAAAATCTGGAAAACTTTGTGCAGTTTTGAGGTCTCCTATATAGAGTATCATGTCATCTGTGAATAATGATAAACCAATTTATTTACTTATCATTATTTAATTTGTTTTTGTCTCTCTTATATAGTTGCTGTGGCTAATGTTTCCAGAACAACATTGAGTAAGAGTATTAACAGTGGACATTCTTGTCTTATGCCTGACTTCAGAGTGAAAGCTTTCAGTTTTTGTCTATTTAATATGACATTGGCTGTTGGTTTGTCATTTATGAGTTTTATCAGACTGAAGTAAGTACAATCTATTTTGAATTTTTAGCATTTTTTGTGAATGCATGTTGGACTTTAACAAAAGCCTGTACTACAATTATTATGATTGTTATATGGTTATTGTTTTTGGCTCTGTTGATATGGTATATTACATTTATTGAAGTTCCATACTTCCAGATTTTGAACTATGACCATATTCATGCCTGCATCCCTGGGTTAAATCCCACTTGGTCATGATGTATAAAATTTTTAAGGATTTGCTACACTCTGCTAGTATTTTATTAAAGGGTTTTGCATTTTTTTTACTTTAAGGAAATTGGCCTATAGTTCTCTTCTGTATTTGGACTCTCTCTGCTTTTTATCAGGGAAATACCTCCTTCCAGTAATAAATTAGGGATAATTAGTTCACTTTCAATTTATTTATAGTGTTTGAGGAGCATTGACATCAAATCTTCTCTAAATTGCTTGAAGAATTCATCAGTTGAGCCATCAGATCGCAGGGTTTTTAGTCTTGGTAAATTTTAACTATCATTTCAATTTTATTAATTTGTATGGTGCTATTTAGAATTTTATATCTTCTTAATTTAGCTTTGTGATCCATATGCCACTAAAAATCTTTGCATTTTTCTATGTTTCCTATTATATGAGAGCAAAGATTTTTGATGCTTGTATTGATGAACTTCTTAATTTCTTCTGGCTCTCTAGTGATTTTTATCTTTTTCATAACTCAGTAAATAAGTTTAGTCTTTTCTAATTTTTTAAATAAGTTTTGTGAGGGGTTTATCACCTTTATTCTTTCAAAGAATCAACTTTTGAGTTAATTAATTGTATTGTTTTCTTAGTCTCTGCTGCATTAATTTTTGCTCTGTTCTTTATAATTTCCTCACTTGCATGTGCTTTGGGCTGGACCAGCTTCTCTCGTTTCTAGAAGCTTGAGGTGTAGTATCAGGTGTTTATTTGTGCTCATTCTATTTTACTAATGTGAGTATTCACCATTATACAGTTTCCTCTTAGGACACATTCTTTCATTGTGCCCAAGGGTTCTTACATGTTTTATCTGTATTTTTGTTTGATTGTAGATACCATTTAATTTCTTCTTTAATTTCATATGACTTATTGTTCAAGAGGATGCTATTTAATTTACATAAAGTCCTTTGTAATTCTATTGCATTAATTTAAAGTTTTATTGCCATATGATCAGATAATACACATCGGAAAATTCCAGTTCTTTTGCATTTACATAAACTTGTTCTATGGGCTAGTATATGGTCTACTTTAGAGAATATCCCCCATGCCTGAAAAGAATGTGCATTCTGATGTACAGTAGAACTTCTGATAATATCTATGAAGCTCATGTTTTCACATGTTAGGTTCAGTTCTTTTATTTCTGTGCTTATTTTGTGTCTAGTCGATCTATCTCTTTGTAACAATGGATATTAGTGCCTCCTTTGCATCTACGTTATTATTTATTTGATTTTTCATGTCTACTGATATTTATTGTGTATAGATGGATGCTTTCATATTTGGTGCATATATATTTATGATTTTTATCTATTACTGTTGAAGCTTTCCCCCAAAAAATATGTACTGAACTTAATTATCTCTTTTGAACTTTCTTGGTTCATAGATAACATTGTCTACAAATAGAATAGTTATCCCTATTTTTTTCTGGGTTCTTGTTGTATGGGAGATTATTGAATACCCTTGGACTTAGTTTTATTTTCAAGGATAAAAAATAATGATAAAAAACAGCATTATAAATAATACAAATTTTTGCTAAACAAAGTATTAGAAGTTCAACAATGGTTGCTGTATGGCATGATGTTATCTTCTACTTAGTTGTTTAGGTTACCAGATATAAACATGCAAGATGACTTAAAGAAAAAAGCAAAAGTTAACATGTTTCTTTTATACAACATATCACTGTGTTTTTCTTCTTGATCCATTCTCCAATCTGTTTCCTTTAATTAGTGTTCTGAGAGTATTTAATTGATGGTTAAAATTGATGAATATTGGTTTATCTTTGCCGTGATAATTTCCGGTTGCTGGTTTCCTATTTTTCTTTTCTATTTGTTTGCTGATTTTGTTTTGTTTTGTTTCGTTTTTCTCTGATGTTGTTCTTGGAACTGTGGTCATTCTGTGTAGCATATCTTTTAGTACTCTTTTAAGGTTAGTTGGGTGGTCATAAATTTCTCTACTTGCTCATTGTCATGGAAGTATCTTATTGCTCTACTAATTTTGAAGAATAGTTTTGAAGCGTATATCAAACTGTATTAGAAGTTGTTTTCCTTCAGGACTTGGAATTCTTCACTATAAGCTCTACTTAATTTGAGCATTTGCATTGTGTACTGAGATTCTAATGGCATTTCCTTTATAAGTGGTCCTGCTTCCTATTATTATTTTTAATATTCTGCTAGTGTTAACAGAATCAATCATTCTGTTATTCTATTTTTCAGCTGAATTGCTGTGATCTTGATTATCATGTCCGAGTATATGTTTATTTTCATCATTTTTGGAGTTTTATATGTTTCACTTGTCTAGACATCAGATTCTATTCACATGAGTGGGAATTTTTTCCTATTACTTTTCCAAATCATCTTTTTATACCATTTGTGTTGACTTTTGCATTTTTATCGACACTTGTCAGTCTTAATTTGTTTTTCTTTACATTGTCTTTCCTTTGTTAAATTCTTATTTCATGATTTTTTAAAGACATCCTTGTCTACATTATCACTCACCATAGTCCTAACTTCAAGGACGCAAGGTCTATCTTCAGTTTTATTCATTTTTTTATTTCACCAGATTTCTTTTTAAATCTGTTTCATGCATTTTATTCATCTATATTGTCCATTCAATGTTTCCACCATTTTCCTATGCTCCTCTATGTTTTAAATATAGATCTCCTTTAGATATACTGAACAATTCCTTCATTATAGTTGTCATTTCTTTTGTCTCTAATCTAATAGTTTCTAATCTGATTTCCCATATAACATCACGTATGTGTTTCCTTATTTATTTATTTATTTACATTTTTATTTATTTTATTATTATTATTATTATTATTTTGTCTTTTTGAGACAGGGTCTCGCTATGCAGTTGAGGCTGGCCTTGAGCTCACTTTTGTAGCCCAGGCTGGTCTCGAACTCGCACCAATCCTCCTGCCTTAGCCTCCCAAGTGCTGGGATTACAGGCATGAGCCACCATGCCCGGCTTGTGTTTCCTCATTTTTTTTTTTTAACATTATTATGAGCAAAATTTAATTTTCTTTTTTTTTTTTTTTCAATTCTTTTATTGTTTAAATAACCATTGTTTCCTCATTTAAGTTGCTATTATTTCACGTATTTCAAGTGTGTGTGTTTTCTATTTTCCTCTATGTCCAAGTCTCTTGGAGTTGCACTGGGTGGGTTGGAGATCTGAGATTCCTCTGTTTGGCTTAGTCTCCAGTTCTTTGTCATTTGGCTATAATGAGGTTATTAGCCCCAGAGCTTTCCATTATTGTTACAGAAGTGAGAACAACTCATTAAAACTGATATGACATCCTAGCTAAAGTGGTACAGTTAGTCAAAACAGTAGAAGCAAGCATGCTTCAGAAACTCACCAACTGTAGTAACTATTACTCTTGTACCATACATGTTAGGAGCAAAATTTATAGTTATGTAATAGAAGTAATTATAAATTAGGAGCTTGTATGCTAAGTGTTTCCCCTTGGCAGACGCTTTTAACTTATACTGGGGAAAATTAAGAAGGATGGTGTATAAAACAAAGACAACTGGTAGCAGAAGAGAAACAAGACTGGATCATAAGAGAGGATCACACAATCTTTGAGAAACTGGGAAGGAAGAGAGAAAAGAACGAAGGAATAATCAAGGGATTATCCGAATGTGCTCTCCAGGTTTGGGTGATGGGATTAGCTTTCTATGGCTGGAGTTGTCCCTCACTCTGTATAAAAAAGAGGCAAGAAGAAAAAGAAAGCCATTAAAAATTAAATAAAATAATGAAAATAAGATAAAAAAGTCAAACAAGATAAAAATAAATTAAATTAAAACTTTTAAAAAGGGGCAGCCCCTCCCACTGGCTTCTGTTCTTAGTCCTTGTCTCTGGCTCACCTAACTGACCACTTACTGGATCATACTGTGGACTTCTCCAACCCACTGGTCTCCCCTGTTCAACGTGTGCTCGCTCCCTCATCAGGATCTTACCGCATGGCTCGTGTACCCCTTGGTCACCTAGCCTCACAACGGTGGATGGAATTAGTTACCTGGGTTTGTCCAGTGAGGCCAGTTGCTGAGTCCTCAAGAGCTGAATTTATAATATATTTCTTCCAATAATGACAGCATATTTTCCACTGAATTATCCTTTTCATGGATAGCAATTACCAAATCTTTAATAAACTTTGGAATGCGCTAGAGGACAATGAGAGGCCAGTCACACCTGGAATATTACATATATTGCAAAGTCTTGTCCCTAGTAGCTGCTTAACTATAATTCCAAAGTTTGTTGTTGTTGTTGTTTTTTGTTTGTTTGTTTGTTTTATCTGAAGGGGCAGCAATAGTGGCAACAGTCAGATCATTCTCAAAGGTGTTTAGTGAAAATAATCATGATGTTAAAATCTCTATGAGACAGTCAGTGGCAACTTAGGTTATGAAAGGCATAATCCTTAGCTGCCTTCCCAGAGAAAATGCTCAGATTTTTCACCACTGCAAGTTTCTGAGACACTTGCAGCATTAAGATTGGCTCCTTTCCAGATCCTCACAATTCAGGAGGCTAATGAAAACAAATTATCAACACTCAGCTACTGTGGTGGGAAAAAGCATTAGGCATCGCAATGACATTTCAAGTGTTTCTGGGCAGAATGGTCAGGATTGAGCTGAATAATCCTAGTGAAGCCCGAGGCACTTGATCCATACATGGAGCAGCTCTGTGAGCAATGAAAGAGCTTCCTAGAGCCTTGAAATATTTATAAAGGGATTTGTCGTAGTGTACTATTTAGTGAGCTTTCTGTGATTGTAGAAAAGACCAGAGATAATCACTTTATAAGGAAAAACATTGGTTTGACTCATTTTTTTTTCCAGAGCTAATTACCTGGTTGCTTTTGAGCCTCTGGCATGACAGTATCCCGTGGCACTTCGAGTGTGGTGGAGCAAAACTTCTTACCTTATCCACCAGGAACGCAAATGGGAGAAAGGAGAATGGGCTGAGACTATAGTGTCTATTTCCAGGATGCGTTTTTAATGCTTAGAAGAGTTCTCTTTAGAACTTAATGCTAGAAGTGTCTACCATGTTCAAATAGCATCAAGCTAGGGTGAAGTCTTTAACACATGGCCTTCAAGGACATTTCTATTCCAAGACTGCTCTAAGCTTCCTGGAGCTATGTTATTTGTGATAGGAACATTACAATTTAAAGTGTTAAAACATTTTGCTTACTCACAAGCTGGACAGGCATGCCAGAGAAACCTCAGTGGCTCTGATCATTTGACAATGCTCATGCTCCTGGTTAGTTACATAGAAAATATTTAAGGGTAGTTCGTAAACACCATAATTATGGTATTTAACACTTACATATAGCTTCTTGATCAGCTTTCATTATCCAGTAAGGCAAAAGCTTTAAAAGTCATGTCATTATCTTTCATGCTGCATAGATTTTTTTTTTTCTTTCTTGTTTCAGAACCTTTGTTTGTTTATTCACTCATTTCTATGGCCGGCTCAGCCCACCCCGAGGGCAGGGCTGGCGCAGCATGTGGTGCCGGGGATCGAAGCATGGTCCCTGAAGCTGCCCAAGCTTTCCCAAGCAGGGGCTTTAGACCACTGAGCCATCCTGCCAGGCCCCTATGCTGCATAGATTTCAAGAATATTGTAGCAATATTATTTCTTTCTGTTGCACAGCTAACTTGAAAATGAGAGATTAATTATTTTATTGTGCTGAAAATCTAACACTGAATGTCAGAGTGTGGCACAAAGAATATCTTAAGGCAGAAATCTGTGACATTGATTGGGAAAACAAGGCTTTTAGAAGAGGAATCATGTTGAGGAATATATTTAATTGCCAGTTGATAACAGCAAGTGCTAAACCCAGATAGGACATAGCTGCTTGTAAGGTGAGTGAAAAGGTCTGCAGAGTGCAGTACTGATCTTGAAATGAAAATTGAGAGGGGAAAAGAGGGGAGAGAAGATGAGAGGGGAAGGGAGGGAAGAGACAGAAGGGGAGAGGAGGATAGAAGAGAAGGGAGCAGAAGAGAAGAGAAGAGAGGAGAGGAGAGGAGAGGAGAGGAGAGGAGGAGAGGGGAGAGGAGAGGAGAGGAGAGGAGAGGAGAGGAGAGAGGGATGAGGAGAGAGGAACGAGAAAGGAAGAGACGAAGGAAAGAAGAAATACAGGAAAAAAATAGAGCTTAGAGTAGGAAGGAAGTAAATGGGGCCATAAAGGAAAAAGCGAAAATAAACTAAGCAGACCATACCAAAAAGTTCAAGGTACCACTTTATCCATATTTGAGCGAATTCAATCTTTAACAAAATGATGTGGATACACTTCTTGAAATAATGAAGAACTTTACACTGCTTAATAACCATACAGCAGCGAATGAAAGGTGTTTCTGTATTTATTTTATAGATGATGTAATTTACGTTTTTTCTAACTTTCCATTTTTTGAAGAGGTGATACATGACACCTAACAATATGAGAGCAGCACTTATGTAAATGCTTGTCTGTGTCAAGTATATTAGTTGTGATTATTTTAACTCTCAAGGCCAAATACAGATATTGAAATGAAACTGTAAGTTAAAAGTCAAGGAAGTTAGGATCAAATTTTTCTATAACTTCTAAAAATTGTGTGCATATTTTGCTATTTTACAGTCTTTTATCACTCACTAACATAGATTTTGTTTTTCATACTGAAAATAATTTTAAGAATTAGCTAGTACAACTTAAAAGTTAAGCTTTTCAAAATGAGAGGTAAATAGCAATGGGTAATAAACATAACAAAATAAAGAGTTAAAATAACCAGTGTTCCTATTAAAATTAACAACTCTTTATAAAACAAAATGAAATGAGCCTTTAAGCATTATGTATTTTATTTTTAAATTTATTTTATTTTTAATGTATTTGGTACAGGGACTCATTATGAAGCTTAGACTCCGTGATCCTCCTGTTTTCAGCCTCCCGAGTGCTGGAGGTACAGGCCTGTGCCACCACTCCAGGACAGGATTGCTGGCTCACCAAGCTTGGGGTTGGGGCTGGTGTGATACGTGGTGTCTGTGACTGAACACTGGTGTCTGCGTTGTGCTTGCCTAAACAGGCATTTAGTCCACTAAGCATGATGTATTTTAAAATGCAATTCTCCATTCAGTTCAGTTATATGGTGGAGAAATTTGAAGATTATGTTTCCTTAGGGATAATATTTCAGTTCATTTGAAGATATTTTCATTTTTATAATGGGAAAACCAGATTGATACGATGGAAAAAAAAGAAGCCTAGCACATTCATTCAAATGGATAGAACTTCCAGACACACAGTTGCTCTTGCGTATGGCAGTGAGGCATTTATCCCCGCCTCTACCCCAATACTCATTCTGAAAATGTGGTTGCCTTGTTTTGCCAGCAAGAACGCTACACTATACACACATGTGAAGCCCAAATGTTGTTGTTGTTTGTTTTGTCTGTCAAAAGCAAATGTTGTTTTCTTGAATTTTCTAGCTATTTGTTGCTCTTTAACTTTCTGACTTTGAATACAAATTAATATTTTCAGTTTTCAGCCATGCATGATTTAAATGGTTGAGGATTTTAAACAAGAGTTGTAAAATTTCAAAACAAAACAAAAATACCCTCTGCCTGCCAGACAATTCCACTTTTGGAGACTGTTTTACTTACGTCCTCTGGCATGACAAGGAAAGTTTCCACATTCCCAGAAATTGAATGACACAGCCACACTGCGCCTTCCCTGGGGGACCTCACAGAATTCGTTTCACGTGATGCCTCTCAGTTCATGTTCACTTGAAAATCTCTCTCCACCTAAAGCCTGTTCTGCCTATTGGCTTATTTTGAAATCTTTGAGCTCAAATCCTATAAGTGAGGTTGGTGACTCAGGATTTGTGTAACTAATATAGAGTACTAGATCTAAATTAAAAGTCTTTCCCCTCGCCACATCCTATTCTAATTTCAGTATTATATTTTTATAAGAACATTTATATAGAGAAAAATATGTGAGAGTGAAACAAATTGTTCTACTCTATTTATAGATTAGAGACTGCATTATTTCTGTGAAATGTAAAGTAAGGACAGAATGTAAATACCTCAACACTTATTTAAATTTTCTTTATATAATTGAGGACCTAGCAATCTGCCCACATCAACAAGTTACTTTAAAATGTAAGTACAAAATTTGCGATGTTCTGTTCATCTAGTTAGAGATGATCATTAATATGCAGTAGCTCTATGTAATTATTATTATTATTATTATTATTATTATTATTATTATTATTATGTGTGTGTGTGTGTGTGTGCCACGGATCAAACTTAGAACCTTGCACTTTCCAGGTAGGTTTATGCTGTTGAGCTATCTCCTTGACTCTCTGTAATCAAATTCTAAGATTATCAGCAATGAATAGGTTGAACCAAGATATATTTTAATAAGTGTTTTTGATGTTATAAACAAAATAATAAGAGCAGCTGAATTAATCTAGTATAGTATAGTTGGGCAAATACTTCTGTTTTCACCTTAACATTTTTGTAAAATTTATATTATAGCAGGCTATAATAAGCCAATGAGATTATTTATACACTTTATTCATAAGGCATTCTTGGTCACTCTGTCTTCTATCAGAAGAGATTGTTGTCAATGGAACTTTCTATAGCTTGTAATCAAGTGCCAGATTCAGTACTGATAAACTTAGTATCACAATATTTCTAGTTAAGTAGCACTGCTTTAACTTTCACAGTGTGCTGCTGTGTATTGCCCTATTGTCTTTTTAACTTATCTTCTCAGATGTACTACTCATGAACTCTATAGATAATGAAATTTAAGAAGAAAGTTGTAGTACTAATTTAATTATTTTACATGTATTTGAAAGTTTCAGAAGACTTCTACCAAACCATAAATAATAGATTTTAATCTGGCAAGTGCATTGATGCAAGATATTTGAAAGATAAAAACAGTTTAAATCCTAAATATTAACAGAGAAGACACACTGTATCATAGCAACTTAGTTGGACAGTAGTGAAAACTTGTCTGACAGTTTTAAAAGAAAATTTCAAAATAATCTACCACGTGTGGTACAGTGAAAGTACAAGCTTTTAGAACTCAAGTATTTCATGAAACCTAATAGAATTAGTAAACATACTAGAGTTCTAAATTCACAAGAGTACCACAGCAGAAGTTTTTCTACCTGAATTGTGTCACCCATTTTATTATATAAGATTTCCATGTAATTTAGAAGAGACCAAAATAATGGCTTGCAGAATTTTATAAGATTTTTTCTCATAAAATCTATTACCTATATAGAAGTTGATATTTCTATAACCCACACCTGGCTCAAGGGAGGACAGTTTATAAAGATTTAGGGATGTTTCAAACCACTCTGCCTCATATTGAAAAATCTTTTTGATTTCACCATCTTTCTCCCATGGCACATCACATGTACTATGATAATTCATGTGAATTTTACCTAGAGATGAGAGAATCAGATTTGAAAATGAAATCTACACTGACCATTTTAAAGCATTTTTTGATGGAAATCTTCTCATATGGAGTTATCTTTGTCCTCAGTCTGAAGAGTGAAACAAAAAGAACACTGAGAAATATTTTTGTAGTATATCTTTAGCGCAAAATAAAAAGCAAATAATACATTGCCCATTTCTTCATGAAGATTTGCTCATGTCCTTATCATGAAGGAAGGAACAGTAGTTCCTTCCTATGTACATTAGAGATCATATACTAATGGGTGTTATTATGAAAGAATCTCCTTATTATACTGCAGAATAAGACCTAAAATGTAAAGTAGAACTACTATGATAAATCATAATCATGGGTGGTGTTGAGCTTGGAGAACTGTAATTGTGGTGAGTGCCAATGGGATCTTCATGTAAAGATTTACCACGTCGGATATCAGGCTAGGCGTGATAGGACACATCTGTGATCCCAGTACTTGGGAGGTTGAGGCAGGAGGATAGCTCTAAATTTGAAAATATCTTTGGCTGCAAAGTGAGTTTAAGGCTAGCCTGAACTTCATAGAGAGACCCTGTTGCAAAAAGACAAACAAAAGAATGATATTATTTGTTTTTTATAAACGCACTATGATACCTTAATGTATAACTTTTTCATACACCTGTATGTCTTTATCTGTATATTGGAGGGCTTCTATTTTTATTTGTATATTAGTTATTCTTTCATAAAGAGGATATGATATGCATTTTACTTTTAAATAAGCAAATACCAATTTATGCATTAATTCAATAGAGAAATTACAGGAAAAGAAAATGCATTTCCTTTTAAAAATATTTACAAGGATATTTACAATCATATGATTACTATCATACTGGCTTTCCTCTTGATCATCAGAATATTAATAGGCAAATTTAATCTTCACAAATTGGAGTCAAGCCTGTTTCTCGATGTTAGTCCATAGGCCAAAGAATTCTGATGATCTATTTAGTGACCTAGTCATAACATTTGTGAAATAGGAAGCTTAATTTGAAGAAAGCTAAGACAGAAAGATACATGCCAAGTGTAATAGAATAACATAAAAGAAAAAATGGAGGAAACAAACAATTCAAACATAAAAATTGGAATAACTTATTACTTATCCTGTCAGTAACATAGAAAATATTGCAAGGCATGAAACAATGAATGTTGAGAAGTTTAAAAATAATTCTTGAGGAAAGATGTAAATCTATTTGTGTACTTTGGGTGCTTTTAGAAATTAGCATTTGGGTAACTGAACTGAAGAAAGTTAGTTGCTCTTCTCTGTTGTGGTCATGTATCATCCAGTCACTTGCTGTCCTGAGTAGCATAAAGTATAGAAGAAGGGAGAATTTACCCTTTTTTTCCTACATGACTTTTACCTAGATTTCAGTGTTCTCCTGAATAGCAAGGCCATATTGTTTTGTTTTCCCATCAGTGATACCCATTACTTATAGTAAGCCAAGTTTCTGTGGCTTATAATTTCAAAAATGATAGCCAAAAGTGAGCTAGTTCAAAGGCAGACACATTATCACTGCAGGGCGCAGAGGAAGGCAACCTACTTCATGGCTGCCTGGAAGCAGAGCAGGTTGGGACGAGCACCAGAAGGATCAGATACAGATCTGAAGTTCTTGCCTCCATGACCCACTCACACTCAAGCCCAGCAATAAGTGTGGGATTAATACCCTGGAAGGCTCGCCAGCCAATTCAGTCCACAAGCTCCATTGTAAGAAGACTTGCTTGATTGTCATCCAGTTTCTGGGCTTGGATTGATGTACACTACCAGCCTTTAAGTGTCTTCACTCAGAAATGACAGAAGGGCCTCTCCTGGCTTTGGGAACACACAAGTCAGTCAGTCTGTCTGTGTGTCTGTTTATCTATCTATCTATCTATCTATCTATCTATCTATCTATCTATCCTATTGATTGTTTCTCTGAAGAACCATAATACACTAGTAAAACGAAGTAGAACAACACAAAAAGTAAATTTAAAAAAAATGTGTGGAGTATAATGGAAATCCAGCGCATGCGATCATGTGCGCACGCATGCACATGCACACACACACACACACACACACACAAACACACACTGTGTGAGTCCCATGAGACTGGAGCAAGAATTTTTCTTCTAATGGGAGAACTGAGTCACAGGCTTCAAGTTCAGCAGATCAGAGTTCTTTTTTTTTTTTTCCCCCTAGAGATTTGTAAAATCCTAAGAAAATATTTCTTAATAAAAATATCCCATATTCTTGAATTTGTTAATAGTAATTAAAAATAGGATCAGAAATTTGGGAATATATTAGTATTTAGATTGCAGACATCTAAGCAAATGATAAGAAAACTGTTTTGAAATTTGACTTCCGACAGAATGATAAGAACTTTGTTGGTATATACCAAAGCTAAGCTATAAATAAACTTCAGGTCATTATAGAGTAATAACACAAATATAAAATATCCTTAAAATTGTGTCACAGTTATAATTTGAGATTTATAATTCTCATAAGAAGTGAGGAGACATTAAAAGAATGTATCTATGTGTGAAGCTATATGCATTGCAAATAGTTTGACACATGGAAAGAAAAGAGAAGTTAATGTGTTCCTCCTATCTTTAATACAATTCGAAGTTGCTTTTAAAATCTTGGTAGAAAGGTAGCTTCTTGGATTAGATGATAAAATTTTAGATATGGAATATTCAAAATTCTATAATCAACCTCATTTAAGTGGAGAAACTAAGGCCCAAAGAAATTCACATCAGAAAAGGAACTGTTACGTTTGGTGCATTGTGTCAACCTGGGAAGTTTAGAATGTTAACTAAGTGACTTACCAGGAGCAAGGGTCCTTGCTGTGTAAACATCCTAAACTTGGGGAAGAGGAATGTCTGGAGGCATCATGGGTGGATAGACAGTATGCAGTATAAAGAAGGAAAACAGGCTGGAGTTCCCTCTTTTGTGTTTTTACTCTTTGGCCATCTTGAAGTATTGACCTGCACCTTACCATGCTGCCTTAGAGCCAGCTGATTATGGACTGAAACCTTCACACAAACTGTTCACTCACAAAGCTTCTCCTTCTCCAATTTAGGGAGTTGTATATTTTCTCTCGGCAAGGAGAGAAAAGTAACCAAGAAAGAATTTAGTGCAGCAGTGTGGCCATTGCCTGAGTATGTGTTCAGGATCCTTTGGAAAAAGTTTGTGGGAAGAAACTGGAAAGGTTCTGAGATGTTGCCTGAAAGAGTAGAGCTGGAATAATTTATTTTATTCCATGTGGGAAACTCCAGTCGGAGCTCAGAAGACTAGAAGGCTAATAGAAATCTTGCTGGTAGAGACCAGACTTGAGAGATTTCTGCTGGGAGAAAGAACTGTATTGGCTGTTGGACTTCAGATGATGAGTGTTATAGGTTGGCTGCACAAAGCTTGTCTGCATTTTGCTCATGTCCAGACTTTGCCTGAGACTAAAATTAAAGGTGACACACTACTTAATATGGCAGAAGAAATTTCAAGGCAGTGAAATGTTGAGGAAGTGGCATTGATATTACTGGGAGCTTTAAGCCAGACTTATATTGTGAACCAAGGGCAATAAGCCCCGAAGCATGATATAAAACATTGTGATTCTGGCCAGAGAAGAAGTTCCAGTAAAGCTGTGGAATGCAAAGATATTACAGAGGAGACCTTGATTTCTGGGAAGGAAGAAGAAGCAAATCTCCACCTCTACTTCAAAACTGAAAAAGTAAGACTGCTTTGAGGAAAAAGCCATAGAGCACCATGTTCCAGTATGGGAGCAGTACTAAATTTTAGTGTACTCAATGATGTAGACACTCACCCTCTGCAGCCAAGAAAGAGTTAAGCCTGGCTACTTCTCCAGGTTGTCAGAAAACATCATCATGTACATGTGCTGGTTTTAGGTAAATGCAGAATGCAAGAGATATGTCTATACCATATCTCTTGGTAAAGGTTACAAAGGCTTCTACCTCCCAGGCAATGTTTCCCAACAAGGAAGTGTGGGAAGCAGTGAGTGAGAACTCAAAGGTGCAGTAGAGACTCCAGAAGTTTGTAAAAGCCAGGAAGGTGCATTGTCTAAGGAAATCTGCAAGGTAGGATCAAAGCAGGCTTAAAAGGGAGGCTAAAAGAGAGGCAATCATCTGAAAGTCCACAGGGATAGTCACTCAAGTTCTTGGGAGCTCAGAACTTGTCACTGATTGCTTCAGATGCTGCCCATGGAACTACAGGGCGTAATGTTTGTCCTGTTTGATTTTGGAATCGCTTTACTCCCAATCATTTGTATTCTCTTGTTTTTAGCTTTTGGAATAAAAATGTTCATCTTGTGCCATTGAATGATCAGAATGATTAACTTTTCATATGTATAGGGACATGCAGCTAAGGGTTTGACTTACATCTCAGAGGAGATTTTTGGACTTGGACTCTTAAGCAATATTGAAAGTGCTAGGAATTTGGCAACTTTTGCAGATGGACCACATTCCTTTTGCATAAGGAATGTGCATGAGTTTTTAGAGGCCCAGGGCTATAATGTTATATTTCTAATGTAGTATAATATTCATAGCTTATTACTAGTTCATAAGGATTGTTAAGCCTATTGTACCCTTCAGATTTCATTTTTCTCTTTCAGGTTCTCACATTAAGAAGGAATATGAAGTGTGCCCATGCAGATTTGATTTATTTCACTTAAGAGTATGTTTTCTAGTTGCAACCATTTATTAAAAAAAGACTCAAATTTATCCTGTTTTATAGCTGAACATTGCTCCATTGTGTAAAATACCATTTTTTCTTGTCCGTTCTTCCGTTTTGGGACATTTGTGTTGTTTCCAGGATTTAGTAATAACAAATTGTGGGTGTTATAAACATGGGTGCACATAGATTGCTGTTATATGAGGTTTTCAGCTCTTCTGGAATAATATCCAGGAGATGCACAGCTGGCTTTAATAGCAAAAGGGAATAAACTTATTCAAAAGGAAAAAGTTACTGAGTGGAGGGGGACAAGAGAGGTCATGGGGGAAAGAGATTTATCTATGTAAGTAAGTAGAATGATTTGAACAATTGTACTGCGGATTTCTGGTGGTCTGTGGAAAGATACAGTGAATGCTTTAATTTATTCCATCTCCTTTTTTCAATTGCTTCTTCTCTTTGTATTCTTAATTTCTTATACCTTTCTTTCTTTCTTCCTTTCTTTCTTTTCCTAAATTACATGCATATCTCTGGTAATATGAATACCTAGTTGGAAGATAACATCATGTATTAAAACAGATACTGTGAAATTCATATTACTTTATTAAGTGAAAATCTGTATCACTTGTGACTTTTGTTTTAATTCAAATATGTGATTTCCTTTAAAAAGATTGTTAAACACATGCTATAGTGTTCAAATTACAAAATAAGAATAAGCAAGTCCTTGTATCAAAACTGGTGGAAAGAAATATGTCTGGTTGCTCAGTTGACAAGAGGTGGATTGCTATGTTTGTAGTATGAACTGGAGAAGTTTAAACATTTAACTAAGTGGTGCAGCAGGGGGTCAGGGCCTTTACTTTGTAAACAACCTTAGCTTGTGGAAGGGGAAGGCATAGAGATCACATGGGCTGATAGCCAGCATACAATATAGAGGAAGAAAAGAAGCCATCCCACTTTGTGCTTTTGCTCTTTGCAAAACTTAAAGTCTTGTCCCATGCCATGCTGTCCTGCCATGGAGAGAGCTGATTATGGAATGAAACCACAAACTGTGTTGTAAATAAGCCTTTCTTTAACTTTGGACCTCCAGTAATTTATCTCAGTAATGAGAGAAAAAAATGACTAAGACAGAAACTATCTTTTGTGGAAAAAGTGATCAACCAAAATTACAATACAAAAGTTATGGAAATATGCAGGGTTTTTATGTTTCTGTTTGTGTTTTATCAGCCACATGTTATCTGGAAAGTTATTTAAACTGTCTGACACACAGTTTCCTCAATTTAGCAATGAAGGAAATGAAGATTTAAGGAATCTTTATTCTATCTATCTGGATGAAATATTCAATAGATTGTAGCATTATTACTAATATGGCTAAGAGTACATATCCACGCTATAAATACAATATAGCAGAGAGCATATTATAATCAGGATGACTATAAATTCTTCATATATTATAGAAACATTATATCTTAGGCTGATATCTCTTGCGGTTGCAGGGTTCTAGAGACATTTAAACTCTCATCTAAAGATCTCCTATGCTAAATTCAATCTAAAGTAGAACCTGGAATCTTTTTGTTTTTCTGGTACCAGGGATCTAACTCTGGACCTTGTGTTTGCCAGGCAAAAGCTTCTGCCACTGAACTATTTCCTCATCTCACGAGAATCTGGAATCTTGAAGTGCAATACATAAGTCCTCACGTTTTACCTGAAAAATACTGGTGCAAAACATCTACTGCATCCCATTTTGATGTAAGCATGCTACACCTTGTCAGGCCCTCAGAGCTGGCCATGCAGTTCATCATTTGTGC
Organism: Myocastor coypus; assembly: GCA_004027025.1. Taxonomy (NCBI): domain Eukaryota; kingdom Metazoa; phylum Chordata; class Mammalia; order Rodentia; family Myocastoridae; genus Myocastor; species Myocastor coypus. The sequence goes on from PVJA010010309.1 coordinate 48,123, forward strand.
AACAGTGAGGAAGCCACTCTTCATGACATCAGCAGGCAGAGCCACATCCTGAGGAGCTGTCCCCAGCTCCTCTCCCAGAGGTTAGGTCAATGATTAGATGTCAGGAAAGAAGATTTTATACCCAAAGAACTGCAAGAATTAGCTTCTATATACCAAAGTCAGCTGACTGGCAATTCCTGAGATTGGACATCACAGGGAGGAGTTGATTTAGGACAAACAGGACAAAAATAATTCATTCATCTTGGGGAACTTTCTAAGGATGCAGGATTCAACATCTTGGCAAACTGAAGTGGGGATAGACTCAATTCTTGTTGACTTTTTTTAGGCTAAGAAAAGTAGCAGTCAATGCAGAGTGATATGAAAATAAATGAGTTTCCCTCACAGTCTAGAAAAAGGAGTAAAGTGGCTGTGGGAGGTGGGTGTATTATATTGTATAAAGTACATGAAATAAAAGGAACGATAACAAAAATACAAACTAAAGAATCTGCTATGACCTGCTGGACAGGAGAGATGGATAGGACCCGCGAGCCAGTGAGAGAGCAATCAGCATCCCTGCGAAGCCATTCTGTCCGCATGCAAGGACTAGGAGTAGGAGGAGCCGGTCACAGAACTGAGCTCCTTAAGAGCCAGCAGGGTGACTTGGCGCTGAAGTAATGGAGCCAGGTGGCAACGCTTTGCTCCAAATTAGGCCATAAAACTGCAGTTACTGTAAGGAAAGTAGGAGCAGTGGACAAAAGCATTGCCCCACAAGGAAGCATGCAAGCACTTCACAGCAAAGAATGCTCCGAGAATAAAATGCAGGGGCAGCTGGACAGGATATTCATTTCTTTACCCAGAATCAAGCAAGAATGGAGCCAGACACCAAAAGTGGTCCCTTGATTTTTGTTTTTTGCTTAGATACTAATGATAAGCTAAATTATTTGTTTGTTTGTTTGTTTTTCAGTACTGGAGATTGAACTCGGGACTCTGTTCTTGCCAGGCAGGCACTTATTCTACTGCACTGTCACCGCAGTCCCTGAGCTCGTTTTTAAACCTAAAGGCCACCGACCGGCTTGTTCCTGGACTCCTCCTATGAAGAACTGGTAACATTGCCGCGAATCAATGTGGCAATGCTTCTTCCCATCCTTGCCCGAAGGAACCTGAGGCCATTTCTTGAGATACTCTTGAGTGAAATGATGCTCACACGCTAGGAAACGAAGGAACATCAGGCGCGAGGTGGCACTGCTGCACAGAGTGGAGGCGTCCTTGTGGGTTCACTCTGAGCGTAGGTGGTTCCAGGCAGGCAGTATACGGAGTTCGGGCTCAGTGTCCCCTCACACGGTCATACCTCGGTATGTGCACCCTCTCAGACATCACCTCTAGAGACCTCCATGTAGTACTAGAACTGACATATTTGGCAACTGGGATAAACTTTGTACTGTGTAATTGATCTTTCCAGGAGGCCTTGAGAAACATCAAGTGGGAAGCTTAAAATTAGAATTTATTTTGTGAAGTGCTGGCGGTATAGCTCTGTGGATTAAGAGCTTGCTTAGGGAAGCTCAGGACCCAGGGTTCAGTTCCTGGCCCCACCTTCTGTGCCGCCCCACTCTCCAGCGTGCTGAGCCCATGATGGAGTCTGGGCATGGTGGCGTGAGCTTGTAATATCAGCGCTTGGGAGGTACAAGCAGGAGGATCACTATGCGTCAGTAGTGAGACCATTTAAAAAGAAAAAAAAAATTATTCTGTGAGGTGGGAGAGGAAGGATGGCAAAGATTCTGTCAGTGAAATCCAGAAATATGGATGAATGATAGTGTTTATCATATAATTGATGTAAGAAGTGAGTTTTGTAGGAAACACATGGAGTCATGAAGCATCTGTGATTACCACAAACTTATGAAATGAAGGCACCCATTACAGCCAAGATGTTGAATGTAAGACTACTGAAGATGAGCAAGACCTCAGGTTTAAGAATGCACTGAGAGGGGCTGGGGAGATAGCTCTGTGGCACAAGTACCTGCCTGGCAAGTGCAAGGTGGTGAATTCGAACCCCAGTCCCGCAAAAAAAAA
>PVJA010010310.1:0-57893 GCA_004027025.1 Myocastor coypus
AAAAAAAAATCCAAAGGGGCATTTGGTAATAACTGAATATTTTATTTAGAATGTTCTTAGGGTGTTTAGCGCTGGCCTACTCTCTCTGGGCTCCCTTTAGGACCACAAAGGTCCTCATACAAGAGGACTGTAGGTCCTGTAGCTTGTAGTGGCTCAGGGCCATGTGGGGCCTCCTTAGCTGTCAGCTAGCCTGAGGTGAAATGCAGAGAGCAGCTCTTCTCTTCCTTGGACGTGCTTTCAAGACGCTCCAGCCCTGCCTGTAATCCCAGCCCTCGGGAGGCTGAGGCAGGAGGATCGGTGCAAGTTCGAGACCAGCCTGGGTTACAAAAGTGAATTCAAGGCCAGCCTGAACTGCATAGTGAGACCCTGTCTCAAAAAGACAAAAAACAAAACAAAAAAAAACAAAAAAAAAACGCTCCAGCCCTGACGGTGTGAGCTGGTTTTGCATTTCTGTGTTTCGATCGTAGTCTCTTATTTTTCTTTCTGTTGGTCCTGTTTTAAAAATAAAACAAGAACTATTTTTTTTAATTTTTTTAGTAGTCAGTGAGTCATCTGACTCAAATGGTAACTTCCTAGCAGTGAGATAAGGACATTAGGAAATATTTTTGCTGTTTATTTCCCTCACCATGGATAGAAAGAATAAGTATGAAGATTTTTCAGTTACCATGGGTACCAAGGCTCTGAAATAAAAGAATCCATTAACAGTCCAGTTTAGTTATGTTCCCTTGAACATATCTATCCAGTATACTTTTTAATACTAAAATTATATCCCATATTAAGAAACACCATGTTAAAATTTTCTCCAGTTTTATCCTGAATCTTTTGTTTTTCTTAACTCTCTTGATCACTATACCAGAAAAGGTGACATGGAGAAATGAACTCTATCTCTGCTTTCTTTCAAAGAAAGAGAACTGTCTTACTTAGCTCCACACGATTACATACAAGTGTTACAACATAACTGACACATGTGTGATGTTTCAGTGTATTTCACTCAATCTTCAAACATCAACTTAATTATAAAAAGTCTATAATCATCCCCTCAACATTGCTTTGCTTAATTGAATCAGATTTCCTTAAAATAGATTGATTCTCTATAAGATGTATAATTTGGAAGACAGCATTAAGTTAATTGCTGCCCAGGAAAGTGTTCAAAAGAAATTCAAAAAGTGACAACTCACAGTGGAATTGCATAAGTTAAGTCTGTTCTCCCATGGGGAAGTAGAAGTTGTGCTAAGAACATACATTCCCGAAAGTATAACTTGCTAGTTAAATCAGCATTCATCCATTTTTTAAAAAAAGAATTTATTTTATTTTATTTATTTTTTTCTTGTTTCAGAACGTTTATTTATTCACTCATTTTTATGGCTGGCTCAGCCCGCCCCGAGGGCAGGGCTGGCACAGCATGTGGTGCCGGGGATTGAACCACATTCCCTGAAGCTGCCCAAGCTTTCCCAAGCAGGCGCTTTAGACCACTGAGCTATCCCGCCGAGTCCCATTCATCCATTTTGAAGGGAGGGATAGTTGTAGTAGACTTATTGGTCTCTCATCACTAATTATAACTCGTACCTATTTTTAGAAGCAGGCTGAATTTATTATATAATTAGAAAATTTAGGAAACCAACCTGCTTTCTGGATGGTGTCCCTGGTACTTGCTGTGCTGTGGATGAAGGTGCTGGCTTCTGAGCCACTGGAAACCCACTCTGCATCTAGGTGTGTGGCCTCAGGTGAGCAAGTTCACCTCTCTGTTTTGAACTTCATCATCTAAAAATCAAAGCCCAGACTATTTCCTAAAGCCCCTTGACATCCTAAAATTTCACATTGCTTTGACATGTATTTACATCTCCAACTGATACCCACATCAAGGTTAGAAGTTGTTTTAAACAGGTTTACTGAGTTCAAGCCCTAAAAGAAAGAAAGCCTTAGAATTAAAAGCCTGCTAGCAACTTTATTTCCACCCTGCCCTGCATTCAAACGATTTTAAATCTTCAGTGGAAAATAGGAATTAGAGCACATGCAGGCCAATCATTTCAAAAACATTTATTGCTGGTGATACTTTCTCCACATGTCAAGTACATATGTAAAAGTAATCTCAATTAATATGAGCATACATCATTCCTTTAGTATGTGCCAGACATTGTATTACATGTTTGTGGTTTGGTTCACCAATCCTCTCAGAAAACTATGGGACAAGTATTTTTTTTAATCTTTTTTTTTAAATTTAAAAGACAAAACAATATTTCAAAATAAGTAGTAGGATAACAACAATGGTTAATACATTGTATGTTGTTATATTCAAATTAATTACTCAGATTACAAGATAGCGGCATTTAATTGCCCAAACAATATTAGTGCAAACCTTTCTTTTCAATGAACCAAGAGAAATTAGTGGGAGTATCTTAATTATCACATATTTATATATTTTCCCCCTTCTTTCTTTTCTCCTATCCCCCATATAAGTTTCTCTTTCCTTTTTGGACAGTTTCTTCCCATTTTATAATATCTATGGTACATGTTTGTTCTTATTTACTCTTTTAGCTTCTCACACTAGGGAGTCAGTGTAATATTTACACATATACGTCTAGTTTATTTCAAGGAGTATGATCTCAAGTTGCATCTATTTACCTATAAAAGTCCCCACTTTATCCATTTATATGGCTGAATAGTACTCCATTATATTAAAAAAAAATCTTTTTTATCCATTCCTCAGTTGATGGACATTTGGGTTGTTTCCAAGATGTAACTATTGAAAATTTTGCTTCTATGAACATGGGTGCATATATATCACTGTGGCGTGATGAATATATATATATATATATATATATATATATATATATATATATATGGTGTTCAGGGTCTCCTTAATAGATTGGACTCATAGTGATCTGTCTATTAATAGCCTCCCAACAGCTGGCATTACAGTTGTGCACCACCATGCCCAGTCTCAATCACTGTTTCAGTATGCCCCAGGGGCGGGGTCAACACAGCAGGCCCAGGGATCAAACTCCTGGCTCCTGAGCCTGCTTGAAGGTGCTTTAATCTGCTGAGCTATTTGACTGACCTGTAATATTTTTAATTGTTCTGGGAAGATTCTAAGTAGAGGAAGTAGCTGGCTCAAATGTTAATTCTAGTGTTTTGAGGAATCTCCACACCGATTTCCACAGCGGTTGCTCCAGTCTACACTCCCACTACCAATGAAAAAGGGTTATTTGTTCCCCTCCAGCCCCTCCAGCATTTGTTATTATTTGTTGATTTCTTATTCATAGCCATTCTTTCTGGGGTGAGAGGGAATCTCAAAATTGTTTTAATTTGCATCTCTTGAAAGACCAGTGGTGTTGAGTATTTTTCTGCGTATTTATTTGCTGTTTATATTTCATCTGAGAAGAGTGTATTCATCTCAGATATTCATTTTTGGATTGGACCTTTAAATTTGGGAAGTCTGATTTTTTTTTTTTAGTTCTTTATATATGTTCTCAATCATAATCTTTTGCCAGAGAAACAACTGGCAACCGTTTTTTCCCCAACATTTTATGTTGCCGCTTCACTTAGTTGTAGTTTCTCTTGCTGTGCAAAAGCTTTTTAATAAGATGAGATCCCAGTTATTGATTCTCTGTAATCATTCCTATGTGATAAGAGTTTTATGCATAAATCTTTGCCTACACCAATGTCTTCAAGAGTTTTACCTCTTCTATCTTCCAGCAGATTTAATGTTTCTGCTTTAATATTTCAATTTTAGTTCATTTTCAAATTTGGGTTAGTGCATGTTTTCCGTCTGTTGACTTTGTGTTAATTTCTTTTTGAATTAAATGTCTCTTGTATGTGGTAATTTGCTGGTTCTTGCTTCTTCATCCATTCTACCATCAGTGTTTTTGGATTGGTGCATTGAGACTATTAATATTGATAGTTATAATTGATATGTATTGATTAATCATTGTCATGTTATTTTCCTGTAGTTGGCTCCCCTTCTTTCCCCCCTTCCCTCTGTTTGTTGTGCTTGCCTGGTAGATTTCTTTTGTTGAGGTTTCAAGGATTTATAGTCCTCGATATCTCTTTCTAGAATATATTCTAGATATTTTGGAGTGCAGATTTTGTGGTCATAAATTCCCTCAAATGTCCTTTATCAGTAAGTATCTTATTTCTTAATCACTTTTGAAAGATAGTTTTGCAGGGTACATCAAACTGGGCTGAAGGCTGTTTTCCTATAAATTGCATTCTTTGTTTTTTTTAAAACGAACTTGAAATTCTTTATTTTAGGTTCTCCTTCGCTTGAGGGTTTGTTCTGAGAAGTCAGCTGTGATTCTGATGGTTTTCCTTTATAAATGATTTGTTTCTTATTGCTAACAACTTTTAAAAAATTATTTATTTATGGCCAGCTCAGCCTTCCCTGGGGGTGGGGCTGGCACAGCCTGTGGTGCTGGGAATCAAACCGAGGTCCTTGCAGTTACCTAAGCTTGACTAAGCAGGTGCTTTAGACTGCTGAGCTATCTCACCAGCCTCCTAACAGCTTTTAAGATTATATTTTTTATGTTGAATTTTTAGAATCTTGACTCTGAGATACCTGGCTGTAGATGTTTTTGATCATGGCTAGCTGGAATTCTATATGCTTCAGTGAATGTATGTTAAATTCTTTTCATCTACCAGAGTTTTCTGCCACGATGTCTGTAAACAGGTTTTTTTTTTTTTGCATTATTCATGCTATCTCTGCTTTTTCAGACTCCAATCAAACTTAAATTGTTCTTCTTTGCCTCATCTAGCAGCTGATGGATTAATTTCTCATGGTCCTTTGCTATTTTTAAGAAATCTTTATTTTTACAATGGCTAATCACAAGCCTGCCTTCTATGTCTGAGATCTTATCCTCACATTGGCTTAATCTCCTGCAAATACAGCCAATGTAACTTTTATTCTCCTGGATATCTGCTTGAATCTGTCTTATGGACTCCATTTCTTTCCTATGTTGAGCATTCATGACTTCCATCATTTTCCTTCCTTTTTTTTTTTTTTTTTTTTTTTTTTTTTTTTTTTTTTTTTTTTTTTTTTTTTTTCTTTTTTCAGGACCAGCGTTCAAACTCACGACCTTGCACTTGCCAGGCAGGCACTTGTGCCATGGAGCTGTCTCCCCAGCCCCATCATCATTTTCTTAAGCTTCTGTAGTTTTTGTCTTTATCTGCTCTAGTCACTAAGTATGGTTTTCACTGTGGCTATCATCTCTCAGTTATCTGAGAAATTGTTTTTGATTTATTATTAATTACTTTATTATTATTATTACTATTATTATTATTATTATTATTGTGGGACTGGGGATTGAACTCAGAACCTTGTGTTGGTTTGATTTCTTCTAGAGTCTAACTGAATTGCTTTGTTGTTACCATTTCAGAGAGGCCAGGTAGGTGGCTTTCAGATTGTTCCCACTCATTGCCTCCTGGGCTTGCCTTTGGTGGATTACAGTTGCATCGTATTTAAGTGTCTTCTCTTTTTATCCTCCCCCCCTTTTTTAGTTTAATTCCTGGGGTTATGTTCTTAGATTATCTGTGGTGAGTTGCTTTATTGCTACTATTTGTAACCCTTTGGAAATGATTACTTCTCTGAGCTATCTTCCAGCTGTAGATGGTTTTTGGATTTTGAGTCCATTTCAAGATGCAACTTCTTCAGTTTTGGATGGATGTATGGGATGTTGGGATGTTGCTGCCCATTTGGCTCAGTTCCTGGTTCTTTGGCACAGTTTCATAGTATTTTTTTTTTTTTTTTTTGTGATTCTCAGTCAATCTTAGTCTTGGAGTACCATGAGGAGCAGCTGTTTAGAACAATTATGTCACTTTTGGCTATAGTGGTACCATGGACGATAGCACCAAACACAACCTAGAAAATGACAAACTGAGCTAACCATTATTTGCCACCTTTAACCATATGAGCTAGATTCATGGTAATATAAGAAAATCTAAAACATATCAGAAAATTGCATGCAATATACAAATCTTTAATATGTCAATTTTGTCCTCAGGGGTTAAAATTTAAAATAGGTTAGGGAGAAAATAGAGATGAGGAATAAGAGGAAAAGATTAGAAATAAGGCTAGAGGACAAAGGAGGATCATAATAAAGGGAAACTGGAGAAAAAGGGAGAAGGAAGGAATAAAAAGAAGAACAGAATAGAACCACAAAGAGGCTAGCAACTACGTTCACACACATATAAAAACAAGATCAATCAATAAAGCAGAGAAAACAACAAAACTACCACTACAACTATGAGAAAGGGGAGGAAGGAGGAGAGAGAGAGAGAGAGAGAGAGAGAGAGAGAGAGAGAGAGAGAGAGAGAGAGAGAGAGAGAGAGTCCAGCTTTGTCTCTGCCATCACTGTTAGACAACACGTAGAGATAAGTCCCGATCTCCAGCAGTAGCTTTTTGGAGAGGTAGTGAATAACCTCAGTGAGCCTGTACCTTCTGTCTGAGACCAAGTCATTTGGCCTGCAGCCCTCATGCACCTTCCGTGGTTCTGAGCGCAGCTGGGAGCTGCTAGGTGGAGCCAGAAGTCATTCTGAGTTCTGAGTTCAGCCAGGCTCTCTCCAAGATGGTCCCTGGCCAATCACTCTCTCATGTGGGACAACTGAGCCCTGAGCACTCACCATCAGCTAGAGCAGTCCTTCATATCCAGTGCTCCCGTCAACTGCTGCATCTCTCCATAGAGACCCGTGGAGTCACCAACAGTCACCATGTGTCTGCAGGTCTGAATTTCTTCTCCTGTACAGTGATTCTTGTCTCAAGGAGAAGGCACTGCCAGCTACCAGCTTCTTCACTGAAGTTTCTCTCTTCACTATCTCTGTGGGCTTCAGTTTGTACCTCAGATTCTTCCTGTATCCACGGGACTCCCTTCCTTCTTATCTTTCCTATGTTGCTCTATTTTAGCATCTGGATGGTGATTCTCAGAGAGGCTGTGTCTCTGCTGCTCACCACCCACCATCTTGGTTCTGTCTGAGACAAATATTATGATGAGCATTTTATAGGACATGATAAGGAATAAAAAGATGAGTCTTTCAACCTGAGTGGCTCCACCAGTAAGTGGCAGAGCTAGGACTTGCATTTCTACTGCTTGTAATGTTATATCCAGAGCATACAAACATTATAAATCACTGACTTGGAGCTTCTGAGTGTGTGTGTGTGTGTGTGTGTGTGTGTGTGTGTGTGGTGTATACATGTGTTACATATGTAAATCCAATCCTCTTTATGTTTGAGTATTTCAACACCGTTGCTCTGAGAATAAAACTAGAAACCATATTTAATGACTTCTTTTGGCTCACTTGACCTTCCACACATGCTACTGTTCACCACATTTCACCACATCCTGTCAACTTAACATACTAAATAGCTTTTGAGCCGGCCAGATAGCTCAATGGACTAAAGTGCTTCCTTAGGCACAGGGGCTGGCATTCAGTCCCCAGCATGCCATACCAGCCTGGCTCCTGGCGTGCACTGAGATAGTGGCTGAGATGAGGCACGGTGGCACGTGCCTATAACTCCAGCTCTTGGAAGGCTGAAAACAGGAGGGTTACTGTGAATCCAATCTGTGTAGTGTGATCCTGTAGATCTTGTACTAAATAGATAAAAATAAATAAATAAATAAATAAATAAATAAATAATTCTTAAAGTGGATGCATGAGCCAGAGTCCTGGAGCAAACCTAACAAACTCTATGAAACTATTTATCAGGGTATGGGAAAATTCAAAATAACCTAGAAGAAATAGGGAGGCCCAAAGGGGCTAGCAACAGTAGATGCTAGTATGTTCTGTCATAGGTTGATTTGTGTCCCCCCAAAAGATATACTGATGTTCTAACCCTCAATACCCTATAAAGTGACTTACAGGGATAGATTCTTTCCTGAGGCAATCAAGTTTAAAATATGATCATCAGCATAGATCCTAAGCCACTATAACTTGAGGCCTTATTAAAAGGGGAAATCTGGACACAGACACAGTCACACACAGGCAGACCATGACACACAAAGACAGAGATAGGGTTCTGTGTACCTAGGAACTCTAAAAGATTGCCTGATCACCCCCAAAGGCCAGTAGAGTAGCATGTAACTGGTTCTCTCTTATATCCTTCAGGAAGCCCCAACCCAGTCAGTACTTGACATCAGACTTCTATCTCCCATAACTGTGAAATAATACAATTCTGTTGTTTAAGTCGCTCAGTTTCTGGTCCTTTATTACAGCAGCTTTTGCAAACTAACAACAGCATCCTTTGGCCTGAAGGTGCATGGAAAGAGAACGGTTCCAGGAGCCCCGTGACAGCTGCGCCTGAGGAAGATGGGCTGCTTCAGGGAACTGTGTCCATATGAAATACATTGCTTTCAGAACCTTTTGATCAACTACTTTTTTAGTTTCAATGATAGAGTTGACACAGGAAAGATGCAATAAATTCTTGTTTTTGTTTTTTTGTTTTTTTTTTTTTTGGATTTTTGAGACAGGGTCTCACTGTGCAGTTCAGGCTGGCTTTGAGCTCACTTTTGTAGCCCAGGCCGGTCTCGAACTCACAACGATCCTCCTGCCTCAGCCTCCCAAGTGCTGGGATTACAGGCGTGAGCCACCACACCCAGCTGCAATAAATTCTTGATTCTTTAGTAATTTACAGAATAATTGCTTGTTTTCCTAATCACTTCCATGTTACAAACTTTTCTGTCTTCATGAATGTACAGATTTTTTAACATAGTTGATGTATTGCAATCCATTGTAGACTACTTTCATCACCTTTCTATTGCTATAGCAAATACCTCAGATGATCATCTTAGAAAAGAGGAAAGGATTATTTTGGCTCACAGTTCTTGAGGTTTCAGTCCCTAGTTGGTTGGCCTACTGCTTTTGGAAATGTAGTAAAGCACATGGTTCATTAGGTCAGAAGCCTATGTTGGAGGATTCTGCTTACCTCATGGTAGCTGGAAAGCAGGAGGAGAGGAACATGAGGGAGCTGGGAACTCAGTATCCCTTCCAGGGTACATTCCAGATGACCTAAGTTCCTCCTACTATGTCTCACGTCTTAAGGTTCCACTAACTCTTTTTTCTTTTAAATTTTAATTTTATTGTTTTTTCTTGTTTCAGAACTTTTGTTTGTTTATTTATTTATTGTTATGACCTGCTCAGCCTGCCCTGAGGGCAGGGCTGGCACACCATGTGGTGCCGGGGATGGAACCGCGGTCCCTGCAGCCACCTAAGCTTTCCTAAGCATGTGCTTTAGACCACTGAGCCATCCTGCCGGGCCCTCCACTAACTCTTATTATCTGTCTGGATTGGGGTCTAAGCCTTTATGGTATGGTTCTCTGGGGAATCAAAGAACCTAGCTAAGCCAAGGCACCAAAGTTATCACTTACCTAAATTACCTCCATTTTAACCCAAAGAACATTCTTCAGGTTAACTTCTTTAGTCATTTTCATAAGCCCCCAGAGACCCTCGGTAGCCTCCTCCCTCTCTGGTGTGATGGCTGATACACTACATCAATTTGAGAAGTCTAGAATCTTATCCAAGTAACTCAGCAGTTCTGTATTCTGGAATGAAGAGGACTTGCCCTTACTGCTCTAGGATGTTATTCATTGGGTCAACTTGAGAAATTTAAAAGTTTAACTGAGTGACTCAGCAAGGGTCAGGGTCCTCACTTTGCAAACATCTTGAGCCCATGCAAGAGGAGCGCCTGGAGATGGTGTGAGTGCTACACCAATCAAGGGGCAGATATTCTGGATGCAGTCTAAAGGAGGAAAAGTGGCTTGCCTGCATTCTGCCTTTGTGCTCCTGTTGCTCTTGCTGTCTTCTGTCCTTGAACTGTTGCCCCTCTGGCACCGTCTTGAATCCAGCTGATTGTGTACTGAAACTTCCACAAATTATAAACTAAATAAACATTTTCTTTCTTAATTTTGCATATTTTTGGTCAGATATTTTGTCCCAATAATGAGAAAAAAGTAACCAAGACATTTGGTATAACAAGATACCTAGACTTACCTTGAAAATTTCTTGTCTTAGATTAGGAATTAGCCATTCCTCCAAGTGTGTCTGGTTCCTTTTAATAGGAAATGATAGACCATCACATAAATCTGACTTTGAGTAGTGCTTCATCTTGACTTCTTTGGCAAAGGTAATTTTCTCTCTGGGTGCTGTCTGCTGTGAGGACACTGGTGGAGGTGAAGCCTATATAACCTGTAACTTCTGCATAGAACCTGATTTATTGTGTCTGTTTTTGCTTCCTGTGACCAATGGCTTAGGTCAGGAAAATTGAAGTTTCTGTCAGTACTATGAGTATGACAAGCTTTAATGAGAAAACGCTATGAACTAAATTCCCTTCTTCCTTCCTTGCACTGAAATCCTAACTCTCAAGTGCTAGTGCTATAGAGATAAGTCTTTCAGGTGATTAGGTTTAGGGCTAGGTCTCAGAACGATGGGATCCTCATGATGGAATTAGTATTTTTATAAGATGAGACATCAGAGAGCTTGTCTTCTTTTGTCTCCTTTCACCCATCTACACCAAGGAAAAGCCATCTAATAATACAATGAGAAGATAGGCTTTTCAAGGAACTGAACTGGCCAGTACTTTGATCTTAAGCATGGTTTATTTGGAAGTATGTTTTAGATGTGGTACAAAAAGGCAGGAGAGAAAGAAGAGATGTTTATGTGTCCAAAGGGGTATATTTTGGGTAATGAATTGATAGGAGCTTCGTACATTTGAATAAATTATGTATCCTCCAGAGGAACAGAGAAGAAAACAGTGCTAAATTTGTGAATTGGAGGAGTCCATGAAATCTTCTCTTTTGGAGAAGAAATTTTACCCTCCCTCTCCCACTGCCGCTTAGCTATTTTAGTTTGTCACCAAACATAACTGCAGAAGGTCAAGGGCAGAAAATGAAATAGGGGAGCTTTCTATTTTGGGGGCTTCTCAAACGGTGACCTTTTATTACAGTCAATTTCTACAATAGCTTCTGCAACTACAAATTAGAACTTTTTCTATGTGGCTGCTGAAAAGCTATATGAAGATTTACTGCACGAAAGACAGACCTAGTCTTATAAAGCTTCCTCATGAAATAATGAAACCTAGGAACTACTCACCAGCAGTGTTACCCTATTATACCCAGCAATTAAAAGGACCCCAAAGGGAAGGAAGGCTACAGCAACATAGAGATGGAACAGACAGAATATTTAGAGATTTTTCAGAACACAGGAGATCAAATTGGAGTCTGGCTGGGCCATCATTGGAGGGTTTTAAACAAGAAAGTAGTAGTATGATTGATTTCTACTTTCAGTAGATTTTTATAGCTACTACCTGGAGAATATGAAAAAGATACCAGTCAGGAAGAGCTTATTTCAATTGTCCAAATGAAGGTTTAGGGTGCCCTAGGAGAGGGATAGAATGAGGAAAATAGAGATAAGTGGTTGGACATGGCCCATCCTTGCAGGAGACTGTCAAAGCTTCATAATGGATCAGACATGGGGATAAGAGAAAAAGAGAAATCAAATGCATGTAATTTCTAGTTCCTGTCTAGAGGAATAGGGTGAATGGTAGTGCCAGGGCTGGGGTTAGGATAGACAGGGTCCAGGGAGAAAATATTTGATGAGGAAAAATCAAGATATCTCTTGACAATTGTATGTTTGAGAGGCCTGTGAAATACCCAAGTGTAAATAGTGTTGTTATAGCTCTCACTGCACTTCCTGGCTCTAGGGCCGGCTCTAATCTCCTCTCCTTTTGCTCTTCCATTCTCTTCTGTAAGCCAAGGCCTTGCTAATCCTCCTCCAGCCTGGTGGGGATCCTGCATCTCCATGTTTAAAATTATTCAGGGTGCCTTTATTGCCCTAAAAATAATAGACAGGTCTCCCTCTGGCTCTCATCCATTAAACTGTGCTCTGACATTGTCTCTCAGCATAGTTTCTTACCTACTATGTGGTACAGCCAAACTAGATTAACTTCCTGTTTCCCATACATCCCTGCTTCTGGGCCTTTGTGCAAGCTTTTCCCTCAGCCTGGAATGTTCTCCCTCCTGCCTGTTTCACTTGATCTTGTATTTCAAACCTTATTTTGACAAGTGGCAGTTGTTCAAATGGGGTCTCTGTTTCCATCCCTTTTTTAAATGCACTGCTTAGCTCTTACACAACCTACTGGGTGTTTTTATTTACTCACCATCCACTCAGTGTAAGAGGAAGCACCATGAGGACACAGGCTGTCCTCTATTTTTTCTGTTGAGTCGTGTTTAATAAAAAATGCAGGGGTTCAATCCCCAGGTTTGCTGTGATGGCCCCTCCCTCTAGGAGTGCTGAGACAGCAATTGAGACTGGGCGTGGTGGTGCACCCCTGTAATCCCAGCACTTGGGAGGCTGTAAAGAGGCTGTAAACGAGTCTGATGTAGTAGTGAGACCCTGAATGCCCTGTAGACCCTTCCCTGAAATAAAATGATATAAAATAATAAATAATGCAATGTTAGCATTTATTGATCACATACAGTGCCCGTAGGACCATCATGTGGGAGGATGCGGTGTGAGAGCTGTTTTGGGCCAGAACTTTGAGAGCCACCTGAGCAATTTAATGAGACCTCATCTCACAGTGAATGGAAATAAATCAAATTTCCCTTTAATTCGATCATACATCTGTAGAAAAGCAGGCATAACCCAGTAGAACAACCAGTTATATATGTATATATGTTTTTAGTTTTATGAGAAGAACAAGGTTCAAATTCATGAGCAAGTGTTAAGGGCGTCTTTTTAAAAAATACACTTGAGATAGCAGGAAAATAGTAATAGTATCAGGAAATGAATTCATATAGTGAAAGACTAAAGTTAGAAGAGTCCGAAGCTCCCCAGTCCCCACTGGCCATCCTAACTGTTCTGAATAATTTCAGAATGAATTGCTCACTTTCTTGTAGATTCTACCAGGTCTCTGAATAATCCTACTGTCAGAAACTTTTTCTTATTATTTATTTATTTATTTATTTATTTATTTATTTATTTATTTATTTATATGGCCAGCTCAGCCTGCCCTGAGGGCAGGACTGGCACAGCATGTGGTGCTGGGGATTGAACCGTGGTCCCTGTAGCCGCCTAAGCTTTTCTAAGCAGGCGCTTTAGACCACTGAGCCATCCTGCCGGGCCCCTAACTTTTTCTTATTATAAACCCAAGTCTGCCTATAATTTCTTCTGGCCATGAGTCTGTTTCTGTTAACTGTTCTACTTAGCAAGCCACCCTAATCATATTTAATGGATTAAAACTGGAACCATTTAATTAATTCTCGTAGCTTTGTATTTCGCTGAGTTCAACTGGTGGTTCTTCAGCAGCGCCTGGTATCAACTGCAGCTGCAGTCACGTAGGGGCTTTTGTGGTATTACACATCATAGATGGCTTATTCACTTACCCGGCCATTGCCCCTGGAAATCAGTGGAGCCCAATGGGGCAGTGAGACACACTCCATGCAGCCCTTTTAGTCCTTATAACAAAGTCATGTAGGATTTCTGGTCATTGCTGAGTACATAGATTTCAGAGACTCTACTGTTGCCATTACCTTTCCTTGGAATCTCCCGAGGTTTTCGTTATCCCTAATAAAGTCAGTTATTTGCTAATGCACACAACAATCTGTGCTGAAGATTCTCCTGAGGCTTTCACCTGCCTTGGTGCAAAAACCCTGCGCCCATCCCTGCGATGTAAGCGACAACAGAAAACGAAATATGCGAGTGATAGGGTGTGAGACAGTAAGTTATGCTGGCAAAGAAGCATATTTCAGATGCTTTAGATGCAGGAATTCATGAGACGTTGGCCATGAAGGGACTAGAGGGTAAGGGTGACTGTTTTGCTCTTTATTTCCATTGTTTTAGAGTTGTTCAAAGAAACTTGATGCTGTAAATGATGCAGCTTTCGTGTGATAAGCAGGCAGCTTTGTGATCAACCTTATATGAAATTAGTACCTTCCAGACAGAAAACAATAGAACAAGATCCATTTAAAACAGGAGAGGCCTTCACCTTTCTACTCTGACAACAGAGGCTGGGACACAGCTTCAGTGTCAGAGAGAGATATAGGGTCAAGCCATGTAACTGACTAACCTTGAACAAATTGCTTGCCTTAGAGGACTGTTTTCTGATCTTAAAAATCAGATTATAACAGTTATTAGTTGGGGAAGATTAAATAGAGTAACAAATGCAGATCATGTCACACATAACGCTTAGTACAATCTCTAAATTTAATCAGCATTACGATATTTATCACTAATAATACAAAGAGCTATGCTTCTATTGTATTCATGGCAACTTTTGACCAGGAATGGCCGGTAGTGATTTTATTAGTTATTTTATTTCACATCACTGAACTATAAACAGAGGAAAAAGTAATATCCCTGATACACTATATAAAAATTAGGAATAATATATGTATAGGGCCTGGTGTATATTAGATGTTTTATAGATATTTCATGGGCAGTGACTGAGCTGGCGATGGATCACACGTTCGGGGCTAGAGCAAGGCCAACCCGGAGAACACGGAGCCCTGGAGGACAGCCACAGAAACAAGTGGCTAGGACGGGAGCAAGGCCAGTCCAGCAGGTGTCTGGTGTCTGGCCCTGGTGCTGCTGCCTGTTAATGGCAGCACAGACAGCTCTGAGAGGGTTTCCCTCTCAGTATTCAGCAAAACACGGAGACCGTGCTCATTTGGCCCCATCACGTGCTCCCCTCCCCCTTTTTACTGTGTAGGAATAAAGATACAGACCATGCTGGGCTGTCACAGCTTCTCCATCAGAGAGGACAGGTCCTACCCAGCCCCATCTTCCTTTTTAATACGTGTCTGGTTTTTTTTCTTAATTTCCCATCATCCCTTCAGAGCACTGCTGGCTATGTGGGTCCTGGCAAGTGCACATTGCTATAGGAAGGGACAGAATCAAAATTGGAATCTGCGCCTTCTGGTTTGTGCTCCCTTTTACTTTTCCATGATTTTGCATTATACAAAGTTTTCTTCAGTAAACCCACCATTTACTTGAGAGACACTATAATAGTAACTTACATTAGAAGCAGCACACATCTAAAATACCAGAATGACAGACATTCCATGCATATTTTTACTGTTACACATTGCTATCCTCAGTGTCAAAAACATTTTGGAGGTCCCCAGGACCATTATCCAATTCATCCTGTGTATATAAGTGCCTGGCTTTGCCTCTGCCATGCTTCCTATCTTTCCTGCTTGCAGTCACTTCATTGTTTAACCCTTAAGTCCTTGATTTCCATTCAGCTGTGTTATGCCTCTCCATTTTTATTTCTTCTTTTGAGATCTTACACTAGGGAGACTATATGATATTTACACATGTAGGTCAGGTTTATTTTACCTATGAGTATATGTTCGAGGTACATCCATTTATGTATGAAGTCTTCTAGTTTATCATTCTTTAGAGCTGAGTAATATTCCATTGTATAAAAATACCACCTCTTTTTCAACCATTCTTGAGATGATGGGCATTTTGGTTGTTACAAGAAAACAAGAAAGGGTATTAAATGAGAGCAAGAGACTAGGAAAAATGCCATAGGATTGATCGGCTACAATTTTGTATATACTGAGATTTCTAAATGTGTGTGTAAAAATGTGTAACTGCTTTTATCACATTCTATAGAGATTTATTAGGATATCAATGATTGATAGAAAATACCAATTCCAAGTTAAGTACACAGTGATATTATGCTCAAGTACCTATGTTATATAGTAATAGTATCACTAAGCTTTTCTTCTGGAGGGTTAAGAGTATAAGTTTATAGACCAAAAATTAGAGAAAAAGAAGGGCTACAAGGATAGCCAATATTTTGGCCCTAGCCCTTCAAGGTCAGTGAGGACTCAGAACATAGGAGAACCTGTGCTATAACATCCTATAACTTTTTGGTTTCCCGAATTTTCTGTTCAAGCAGATTATGGTGCTACAAAGGAAATGGATTGAAGGTAAATAGTGTGCCTAAGGAGAGTCACCCAGAGAGAAAACATTCTCTCAGGCTTCCACAGAGAGGAAAATGGTCAAGCAATGGCTGTGACTCATCCAGATGGCTGACACTGACAACAGTTCTACAAAGCACTGTACATGGTTCCAAAGTAAATCCTGAGATTTGACTGGCCTTGGGAGATACAAAAGTTACATGTTTTGCTATATACATCTTGCTTAAACTTGCCCTTAACCAACCAGCAGAAAAATTTAACTACAGAACATACAAGATAAAGCTAGATTCTAATGCTGAGTTGTAAAAGGCTTAAATGAACAACTTCCAACATTGCTAGTTTTACCAAAAACTCACTGCAGTTATCGAACATTGGATGATGTATACAACTACTTTCTTTTAGTTCAATGAAAAAAAATTTTCATATCAATAATGATTAGAAAAATTATCATGTCTACATCCTGTGCTCTGTATAACTAATAGGAGGAAAACAATACGTATTGTATCAAATATTGGAAATACACTACTAACATGTTTTGAAACTGTCACACTGTTATTTCTTATTAAAAGTAATAAAAAATGTTTTTTTTCAGGATTGTGTTTACACTGGCCCCATCTGTCA
The DNA here is from genome assembly GCA_004027025.1 of Myocastor coypus. Classification (NCBI taxonomy): domain Eukaryota; kingdom Metazoa; phylum Chordata; class Mammalia; order Rodentia; family Myocastoridae; genus Myocastor; species Myocastor coypus. The sequence goes on from PVJA010010310.1 coordinate 16,533, forward strand.
CAGTTGCTCATCTCAACTAATGTGTAAACTGATGGTGAAATTTTACAATCCTCAAGAACATCATTTATTGGGAAATAGTTCATTAGAACAAAAAGAAACTGTAAATTATATTTTTCTAAATGCAGTACATTAAGGTCCTGATTTACAGCTGAAGAAAAATTTATTTTTTAAAAAGGCAATAAAGATCACACACAATGTTTCTAATGAAGTAGGACTCAAATGAAATCACAAATTTAGAACAGACTGAAGAGTGGTGTGACAGTCACTGGATTGCTGTACCTGTCATCTTCCTGGAGGTTCCCCCCTCTTTGGATATAGGGTCTCACTGTGCAGCTCAGACTCACAGTGATCCTCTTGTCTCAGCCTCTCCAGCATTGGAATCACAGGTGTGCATGACCATGCCAGTTCTGGAGCCAGCATGGTGCATCCAGAATGCCAGGGCCAGCATGGCATGTGGTACCAGGGACTGAACTCAGGTCCTTGCACTTGCCAGGCAGACACTTAGATTGTTTGAGCTGTCCCCAACCCCTTCCTGGAGTTTTAAATGTATTAATATAGAGTTCAATGTTTGTTATTAAATATTGGTACCTAGTATTTTGCCCCAAATAGAATACCTATAAACTAACATGTCATATGGTTCTTAATGAATTGAACAAATGGTACATATCCCTTTTTAAATTTTATTTTAGGGAATGGTCTACAGGGTGCTCAAGGTCTCACTACTAGATCAGACTTGTAGTGATCCTCTGGGATTACAGATGTGCGCCACCATCCCCCAATCTCAATAGCTATTTTAGTGTGTGGGGGGAGGGAGGGGACGGCATGGCAGGCCTGAGAATCAAACCCCTGGCCACCGAGCACCAAGCCTGCTATTTCTCCAGCTCTAATTTTTTTTTTTTTTTTTTTTTTTTTTCTGTCTCAGGCTGCCTTTAGGGCCTGTCTGGTGTGGCATGTGGAGGTGGGAATTGAACCAAAGTTTACTGCGCCACACTGGGTTAAACAGGCACTTAAACAACTGAACTAAGAGGCAAGGTGCTAGAATACATCTTTGAAGTCTCATTCATGCTTACTTAGGAGTTGAGAGAGCAAAATTCACCATTCATAATGATGTTTTAAAGGGTTAAAAGCCTAGGAAATGATTTGAGAAAAATCTACTGGAAATATCTTTCATTTAGCAAAAGAAGGGCATCATGAAGGAAGTCAGGGTGAAAGTAGGATTTCGTAATGCTCACAACATCCTTGAACACAGCGCTAATACAGCATTCTTATGTCTGTTGGTTTATTACTACGACTTCAGTGAGAGGCCTTGTGTCAGCCTCTGAAAGTCTTCAGAACCCTCGTAATTTTAATAGTCACAGGCTGTGTGTCACATCGTGGTATGTTACAGCCTGTATGTAGTTGTGTCCCCAAAGCTTCATGTGAATCATGGAGCTGTCAAGCCTGCGGTTCGAGGGGCGGGGCCAAAGGACCAGGACCGCGCTTGAAGGGCGTGGCCAAGAGAGGCCAGAACCCTTAAACTGGCAGTGTGCTCTGTCAGAGGTTCTTCCCCCCAACCCCAGGTGGGGGTTTCTCGGAGGTATGGAGCGAATCATCCCGGACTCGGCAGTGTCCCAGCCTTTCCTCTAGACCCTATAAAGCGGGGACAGCGTCTTGCAACCTCTAGTACCTGTAAGCTAAATAAACTTTTCCTCCCCTAAGCTTGTGTGTCCGGTATTTGTCTCAGCAACCACAGAACTGTAACTAAGACACAGTACTGGTTAGAAAACCTATCTGATCATGAGGGAGAATAATTTTCATGCGGGCATTTTATGCACATGGAAAAATATTCAAACTGCGAAAGGAAAGTCAACTCACAGTCATAGAAATTTGCATATTTGTAATTAGGAAAACAATAAGGTAAGTACAACTCCAGGTTGTAGTTAGCAGCTTTGCCACCAATTATATAATGCTGCTGAACTCAGTGCTCTGGAAAGCATTTATCTAGGGTTATAAATGCTTCTTTAATGGCCTTTTATCAGTTGCATCAGAGGGAACTAAAGCAATGGCTCTTATTTTTGTGTTTGGCCAACGTGACACAAGACAAATTGTATTCAGTGTGAAAGTGAATGCCATAAAGAGGCAGAACCCTTGAAAATTCCTAGCTCTACACAGAGTGAGGCCTGTGAGAAGCCTGGGGTAGAGTTTCTGTTTAGAATTCTAATAGCAAGCATTAAAACGTTTCTCTTTGAATAGCTTTCTTCCCCCACGGGTGCTATTTTTGAGTCTGTATGGTTTCGTTCTTTCCTTTTATGCACGTCAACGCGGCTCAGAAGAGATGTGAGTGGCATCTGTGCTCATGTGTGCCCAGCAGAGCTCTTTGGAATGGAGGCTCAGTGCTTCACCTCTGGAACAGATTCCTCAGGAAGAGCACACTTGAATCCACTATCTTGAAGTGTGAGAAACTGTGCTTCCCCCCTCTCTAATACTATGTTTTATGTAGTGGGCAATTTAATGAGTAGCCTTCCTCTTCCTCCAAGACTTTTTAACCCTAACACATTTGACTTTTCCAGCTGGGGTCAAGCTAGGGGCATATTCAGTTCGGGACCCAGGAGGCAGCCTGACAGAGCCAGTTGGGCGGCTAAGGCCCCTTCACAATGCCAGCACTGTAGCTGGGCTCCGTGCCTGTGAAGAAACCCACCAGAGCAAGAAGTTTGTTTTGTTCGCTGACTCTTGGGAGCTCTGACAAATGTTTTGGAATTTTCACTAGGCATTCTGAGTGCTTAGTGAAGTTTCCATAGCTGTGTAGTCAGTACTTTCCAATACTGATGTTGCAGCAGTTGTGAAAAAAGAGCTTGAAGAAATAATGTCTATTTTATACAGGGGAAAAATTCTCTTGGTCATTTTAGAAATGATTATGAAGGACAGTTGTATATGAGAACCCAGTACAGTGTCTCACACCATAAGGGAGACATCCTGTCTTAGAGGGAAGGCTCCACAGGGCCATGGCACCGTGCTCACTGATACTAAAAGCCCAGAGGAAGAGGGTGCTCACCACATCAGAATTCATAGTCAAAATGCTCCTGGGATGGGTCAGAGGGCCATGGAAACGTAAGGATGTGACAAATCTGGGCTTAGTGTTACCTGAAAATTGGCCTCGCCTTTCTGCAATTTTATAACCATGGACATTGTTCTACTGCCTCCATCTAGGGTATCAGTGAGGTTTACAAAAATCTCTAAATGTGATTCTGCCAAAATCCAAGTCCATGTTTTTTCTCCACTGTGCTAAACTGTGCACCGTGTCTACTATGGCTAACTGTGCCTTCCTGCAGGGTCAGGTGATCTTGGAGGTGTAGAAGAAAGACGTCACCTTCAGGATGCTTGACTGGAATCATCACTGTGCCCAAGTCTGTCTGCTCACAAATCGAAAGCTAATGTTGAAGAGGTTAAGAGTCAGTAAAAAAGAATCAGTCATGTTCAAAGGCAAGCACTTTGAGAAGATGGGGTGTGCTTGCTGCTCTCCCCAAAAAGACCATCTCAGAGAACCCAAGTACCTGAAAGGATTTTTCTAGGGAGAGAAGTACAGAAGGGCAGTAGTCAGGAAGACTATGTTCTGGGCAGGGTCTTTGTCATCCAGGGTATGTGACTCCCTTTTTGTTCCTTCTCTGGCAAAAACATCCCAATTGGCCTTCACATCCTGGAGCTAAGCTATAATTTTTCAGACAGCCATACTATTTCTATGCAAGTCAAAGTTCATGTAACTTACATACCTTATGTTAGTTAATGCATTGGACTAGGCTGTGTTGGGGCCTAATACCTTCTGATATTATTCAAGGACTACCAGATGTTTTAGAGTCTATAAATCTAAAGAAAGAGTACTTAGCAATGAATATCTTGTTGTTTTTCTTTTCTTTCTTTCCTTTTTTTGGAACTAGGAACTGAACTCAGGTCCTTGCGTTTGCTCAGCAAGTTTGCCCAGCTTGTTCTCCTGAGCTATTGCCCCAGCTCTTACATGTTAATTGTTTACCTAAGGCTTTTCTTAAGGATTTAGCGTGCTCACCAAAATGAGAGGAAATCAAAGGACAACTTGCAAAGGGGTGGACAAGATTACACAATTCCTTAAAGTAAAAGTCAGATTAGGAAAAGAAAAGGAGACAGAAGCTGATTCACATGTCGACCTCCTGCATACATGGGAGAAACTCTGGAGACAGGATCAAGTCTTTAGAGCAGATCTCAACGAAAGACTTTAAGCCCCAGGGTTACACGTGATTTGCTGAAACACAAAGAAGGATGTGGGGGATGCCAAGAAAGAGGCCTTAAGGAAGAGTAAGGTTTACTGGGCAGATTTAAGTTAATGCCTTTTATATTCTTAAGAGCATCTAGTGGTCTAGTCATTCTTTTCTCCCTTTTCTTACATATAATAGTCTTTCAAACTCTGTTCTTATCTGTATATTTCATATTATTGTGAAAATATTAATTATTTTGTTTAAATTATTCTGAACTATGTTGAGAATCTAGCGACGGTTTAACTGTAACACAATGATGTCCATAGTTCCGTTGGAATGCAAGACACATTGCCTTAAATATGACTATGGTAGACAGCATACGCGAGGCCCAAATACGTCTTTCTGGCATATTGACCATCTTAACCTAGTTATCGTGAGAAACTTCAGACAAAAGTGAAGTTGAAAGGAAATATTAATATTGCTTTTTCTGTAAGAAATGTTTTCTCATTTTAACATCTTGTGGGGTTCTTCCTTGGTGGGTTAGATCTTTATACACTGATTTTTGTGTGAGAGGAATATTTTTAACTTTTGGAACAATTACGTAGCACTCTACCACTGAGCAGTACTTGCTGATCAAGCGAGAGCACTGATCGGTTTGTTCCCACTTAAGAGGGTGACAAGACCAATACAAGCCGAAATAAAAATTCGGGGCCATTCTGAAAGACCTGTCTTTTGTGATTCTGCTATGCAGTGGTTCAAAACCTGTGGGTCATGACTCCAGCAGGGGTCGAATGACCAAAACACAGGGGTTGCCTAAGGCCATTGGAAATCATAACTGTAGCAAAATTTTGAAGTAGCCACCAAAATTATTTTTTGGTTTGGGGTCACCACAACATGTGGAACTGTATTGCAGGGTCACAGCATTAGAAAGGTTGAGAACCACTGTGCTACGGTTTGGATGTTTTGTCCTTTGAAAAATTCATGCCCTGGGGCCAGCGATAGAGCTCAGTGAACTAAGCACTTTTTTAGGTAAGTGCAGGGGCTAGGATTCGATCCCTGACATAGCATGCCATGCTAGCCCTGCCCCTGGGCACACAGAGCTGGTGATGGAGTCTGGTGCGCTGGTGCACACCTGCAAACCTAGCACTAGGGAGGGGAATCAGGAGGATCACTCCGAGTCTGAGCTGCATGGTGAGACCCTGTGCGCACGCGTGCATACACACACACACACACACACACACACACACACCTTAAAAAAAACTCATGCACTGGAATGATTAAACATAATCATTAATGCAACTGCTTGTTGAGCCTAATGTTATGTGTTTAGGTCATAGGGCTTTCCTCACTAATAGATTAATGTCATTAATAAGGGCTGGAGCCGGGCGTGGTGGCGCACGCCTGTAATCCCAGCACTCGGGAGGCTGAGGCAGGAGAATTGGTGCGAGTTCGAGACCAGCCGGGGCTACAAAAGTGAGCTCAAGGCCAGCCTGAACTGCACAGTGAGACCCTGTCTCAAAAAAGACAAAAAAAAAAAAAAAAAAAAAAATAAGGGGTGGACTTAGCCTCCTCTTGCTCTCTGTTTTTCCTTCTGCTAAGTGACACTGCAGCAAGAAGAAGCATAACAGACACCCGTGGAAGACTAGGTTTCCAGAACTTTGAACCAATACCTCTCAGTTTGTTACTGGATTTTTTGGTGCTGGGGCTGCCTTGAGAAAAGAATTGGTCAGACAAGTGCAAACGGGAGCAGAGTTTTACTAAAGGTAGAAGAAGAACCACAGGCTTTTCACAGTGAGTTTGGACCAAGTAAAAGTAAGGGGAAAAAAGTACACTTCACAACATGGGGGTGGGCTACAGTGCAAGAGGGAACTCAGTGGAAAAACTCAGGGTGGACTGTCCTTCCTGTAGCACTTACTCCTCAGGCTGATGTCAGGCATAGGCCATCCTAGCAAAACATGGCTCGAGTTCTCATGGGAAGTCCACATACAGGGCTTGGGGAACTGTTCTGTGCATGTGTCCTGGAATTTTGTAGTTAATGTCACACCTACTTCCCCACCCAGCTTTGCCATGTCCTAATCTCCTGTCCCAAGTTCTCTGTAAGCTACAGTCGTGTTTATTGCCACAAAACAGGCTAAGACAGCTCTCATTCATTCATTCATTCATTCTTGTAAGACACTGGAACTCTAATACGAACACTGAGAAGTCCCTATCATTAAGCAGCTTAGGCAACAAATCAGTCATCTAACTGAACCATAAGTAAATGTCAAAGAAGTGATAAAGGCAACACACAAGATAAAGAAGGATGAGGAGGTACTGTCTATTGGGCGGCCAGGGAAACCCTTGTGAACGAAGCAGAACAGAAAGTGCAGAGGACAACTTCCTTGGGAAGGAGAGGAAAAGCGTTCCAACCAGAGGAGGCAGCAAGGTGAGGGCCTGAAGGGGAGAACAAGCCTGGCTGGCTGGGGAAGCCAGAGGCCAGGTGGTGACGGGGCTCTAAGAAATCTGTTCTCTAGAAAACTGTCCTGCAGTCACTTGGGGGTCTAAGCAGGGGAGTGGCGCTGTGTGAGTTACTTTCTACAGAGACCGCACTGGCTGCGGGGTGAAGTCAGGCAGACAAGGGGCTTTGGGAAAGCTGCTCCATCTCTTTGAAGCTCAGATCTCTTCTCTGTAAAATGAGTAACCTGATAACTGCAGGGAGAAACTGCCGCGAGGTTGAAGCGAGCCTGGACGGCCATATGTCTTCCTGCTACTCACACAAGTCACTATTCGTTTAGATGAGTGTGCTACTTTTCTAATCCTTTTTGTAAAAACAAAAAAAAGTAAAAAATAATCAGGTTCTTTTAATTTTCTATTAACAAAGCAGTCTATTATTGAAGATTTGCACAGATTGTATCTGCTTTGTGTGGAATAAATGCTTTCAAATGATTAAAACAAAGGAGGTCGGTGCTCATTTTTGGTGATGAAAGGAAGCAGCTAAAGTCAAGTGGTCAGGCAGCTGCATTTGCCAAACGTGTGTCCTGTTTGGGGCGGTGCCAGAAATTACGGATTAACCAGACCCACTTTGCTCCATCAAGTGGGGTTATCTCAGGTCACACTTTGCAGCCTACTGGGTCTGGAAGGTATTTCCTCACAAGCCATCCCCTTTTGTGATCTTAAGAAAGACTGCATCCTTAACTTCTGGATTGCCGGAATAGGACATGGGACGTTAGAAGGGAATGATGAATGGGCATCCGGTGAGAGTGGGGGACTTCGTTTTTTGTCAGGGCAAACGTGCATACTTTAATTTTTGGAGACCCAGTACACTCATTTACTATCACATAGCTTGCAGTCTGTAGCAAGCTTTTGTGGTATTTATCCCACTAGGAAGAATTTTTACTTTTATTTTTTCCTATTCCAGCCATTTTTACAAGTGACTGAAGCAATCCGATCCTTGATTTATTTCTCTTCTTGAGATATAAGCAGGAAAAAGTAGAGTAAAATGCAGATCTTGTTTTTCAGAACAATAATGAGGCTCTCTGACCTCCTTAAAATTTTACATTTTAAAAGATGCACTTAAAAGCAACCTTCTTCTTGACTGTTTGCCAACAGAGTAGAGAGGTGCTAATGACGCAGTGGCTGGGAGAGTACTTGGAAGAGGTTGCTGTCCCCAGCTCACAGCTCATCCCTGGGTTTCTCATCCAGGACTCAGAGAGTGGACGGAAGTGAAGGCACACCATTTGCTACGGGCTGAATGTATCTCTCCAAAATTCATTATGTTAAAGCTCTAATCCCCAGTGATTGAAAGTGGGGATTTTAGGAGATAACCAGGGTGAGCTTAGGTCACAAGGGTGGAAAGCCTCAGTGAAGTTAGTTCCTTACAAAGACACAAAGTGCCCAGACCTTCCTCTCACTGCTCTGTGAGGACATGCAAGCCTGCAAGCCAGGAAGAGGCCCTGACCAGGCCGAACCATGCTGCCGTGGTCTCAGATTTCCAGAACTGTGAGAGGTGTATCCATTCTTTAAGTCATGTGGGCTATGGTATGTTTAGAAACAGCAATCCAAACTGATTAACACTCTTCAAACTAAAAAAACGCTTGCTTGAATTCCAGTTTATATAGCATCAATCATAGAGAAATGACAGCACAAACAATAGGAACTTGAGTTTTGAGGACAGTAGATTGTAGAAAGACAAATAGATGACCAAGAGAGTCCAGTTAGGAAAGCTCATTGGGGTTGATTTTTATGGTCCCCTTTTCCAGCTATCCCTGATAAGGGCCCAGAGTTGTCCTAGTGATTAACCTTTGCTTTTCCTGGTAAGAAGGTTTAGATGAAAGTTCTTTTTAGGGTGCATATTGCTAATTTCTTATAGCCTCATGTGATGGAAAGAGCTAGCTCTTTGTCCTCTCCTTGTAAGTCATGAACCGAAGTTCAAGAGGGCTCCACTGTTACGTGTGGATCATCTCAAAAGGTCCCAATTCTTCATGCCATCACATTTGAGAGTAGATTTCAGCATATGACTTTTGGGAGAGACACAGTCAGTCCATAGCAGAATATATTACCCAGATTCTCTTATAGCTGTGTTTTTCCTGGAACTTCAGGAAAAACAGAATGCCCCAAAGAGATCTGAGAGGCAGGTTTCCCACTATGGCACTGTCTCTGGGCCAGCATGGTATACAGGTGTTTGGATTTTCTGTAACAGTCATAGCTGAAGTCCCAGTGGCTGGTTCCTAGCTTTTTGGTTGTCAGAAAACAGAACATGGGACACCCATTTCCCTTGCAAAGAGAGCCCCAGAAGACATGGCAGGCTTCTGGTGTGCCAGGGATTCTGCTGCAGGGTCCAAGAGACAGTCCTTGAAGCTCTCCTCCTGTCTGTACCTCTAGTCTTTCTAGCAGTTTTGCAAACAACGAATCCTAGGAGTGACGGAGGGAGGAGACATGTGGTGAAACATACTGGGTAGAAACTTTCTGCTTAAAGTTATTAAAGTAGCTTCTATTTCCTGAAGCAACTGAGTCCTGATGCCTGCAAACCCTCTCTGGTAGAAGCTCAAACATGAAATATGAGGACTTTTAATGGCTATGTTTCTTTCTATGTGGGAATGCTTATTTGCAGAAGGAGATTGAAATCAACATAGAGTGAAGAGACCGAGGGAGAGTTTAAGCCTGAGTTTAAATCCCCTAAATCCAAAAGGCCTACTAACACACATCGCTCTTCCATAATTTTGATAATATTAAAACAGGTTTGCTTTTGATTTTGAGATATCCCAAAATGTTTACCATGAATTCTCCCTTTTGTGGCAGCTCACGCAAGAAGGATTTCTATTACCAGCAGGTTAGAAGTTGAAGCATGATCCTACAGCCATTATCAATGGGCTATACCTTTAATAATTAGTCCATTTAATGTGCCTTCCCCTCTGCCCTCTGCTACTCATGGCTCCTTGTTTTGATCATGCAGAGCTTGTTCTAAAGTCAATTTAACTCTAAGGGGTTATGAGTATGCTCTGATTAGTAGTGACAGCTTCATCTTAATAAACTTTTAATTGCTAGGAAATCACCCTGTTAGGGACCTGATGTTTGCAGATCAGAATGCCTCTTTTTAGTACCACTATTTTGTATTCTTTAAAAATAAAAAAATAAGAGGCCTGGCGTGGTGTCGCACGCCTATAATCCCAGCACTTGGGAGGCTGAGGCAGGAGGATCAGTGTGAGTTCAAGACCAGCCTGAGCTACAAAAGTGAGCTCAAGGCCAACCTGAACTGCCTAGTGAGACCCTGTCTCAAAAAGACAATAAATAAATAAATAAATAAATAAATAAATAAATAAATAAATAAATAGTGTAACAGCAAGCTGCTATGAAACACATTGGCCACCTAAATCAATGGTGCCTGCTTGCTGGAACGGAGCCTTCTGGGTGAAGCAGGGCTCTGACGTCGGCAGTTTTAAGCATATGAAGTCAAATTCATCTTTCACCAAAACCCAACAGACCCACAAATAACCCAAAGGCCAAATACCTCCTTTCCCAACAAGTGGCCTATCCGAAATTTTAAGTGAAGTGTTTAATTGCTCAACCAGCACCTATAATCTGGTACCCCCTAAGCCTTTCTCATTTCCACCACTGGGTGGCAGCCAGCTGCTAAGTGTCAGATTGGCCACATAGGACAGTTTTCTGGAGGAAGGGGCCCCTGCACCCTTCTCAAAGAGTGATGGTTTGCTCCTAGCCCTTGATCAAAACATAAAGTTGGCGCTTGCATTTTGCCTCTAATGTCTCTCAAGTGCTCTGCGCCCTCCTATTCCTACACTTGCCCACGGAGGAGCCAGAGCGGCTCCAGATTTCTTTCCTACAAAGTAGAGTAAGAAAGAAACTACCTAGCTATAGTAAGAGTTGGCATTCAAAGCACAAGCAACAAAAGAATGGAGAAAAGAAGACAAACTGGACCTTCTCAAGATTAAAAAACTTTCATGTGTCACAGGATACTCTTAAGAAAGTAAAAAGACAATTCATGGAATGAAAGAAAATCCTTGCAAATCATATATTTGATAAAGATCTAGTGTCAAGAATATATAAAGGATGCTTGCAATTTAGTAACAAAGTGATAGAAAATCAATTTTATATATGGGCAGAGGGTGTGACTAGACATTTATCCATAACATGCATACATATGACCACTAAGGAAAAGGAAGTCTGCTCAATACCACTCCCTTCAGGAAATTCAAAGCCCTAAGATACTACTTGGTAATCACTTTGGGTGGCTATAATTTGATAAAAGGAAAGTAAATTTTGGCGAGGATGTGAAGAAAGATATTACTGGAATCTAAATGGAGCAACCTGTGTGGTAAGCGGTCTGGCAATGCCTCAAGATGTTAGACCCGGAATTACTAAACAGGACTTAGAAATTCTGCTCCTAGACCTATACCCAAGACAGGTGAAAACAAATGTGCTTTTCACACCCCAAACAACCTCACATATATAAATGTTCTTAGCAGCATGTTCATAGTAGCCAAAGACAATGGACACAATTCAAATATCCACCTGCTGGTGAGCTGAGAACCAAAATGTGGTGAATCCATAGAATTCTTTAGGGTACATACCTAGAAGTAGAGTTGCTGGGTCCTACCGTGTGCTGTGTTTAATGTCCTGAAGGACTGCCAAACTGCGATTGGGAATTTATTTTCATCTGCTTTTTCTACTGCTGGAGATGCAACATGCGTTATGCAATTGGAAGTTGGTAACATGTATGGCTATGTACTATGCAGATTTACAGAGCCATTTTAAGGTCAGATATGCTTTCACTGTGCCAGAGACTCTCCTGGGACCGAGAACACCAAGATTGGTGAAACACAGTCCCTGCTCCACAGGGTCTCACAGTACTGAGGGGGCAGAGAGCTGGATCAGATTAAGCAGAAGAGGCAGCCAGGTGGTCCATGTCCAGAGGGGCTTATAGCCTAATTGGATAGAAGTTCTAAAATAAATAAATACACATACAAAACCTTATACAACCAGAAGTTCAGTTTAAACAAGGACAGATTTTTATGTAAATGATGGATCTTAAGCAAAGTTTGTTTTAATGGAAAAAATGAAAATTCTAGGGCTGACGTGAAGGGACAAACCCTGGTGTAGGACTTAAGCAACTGCAGTGCTCATGCCAACTCAGCCCCTGGCTGAATGTATGAATGTCTGCATTTTTCTTGGTTCCTGTTTTCCTGATTTCAAAGAGAAGGAGATGGCCCAGATCATCATGCTAGACATTCGGAGTTCAGACAAGTTGCTCTTCCTGCTGTACTTAGAGTTGGAAGGAGAGGAAGGGAAGTCTTAGGGAAAGAAAACAAAGCTCATTAGCAATAATTCTGTCTGACCAGAGTCACTGTTGGCATCTAAAATGGATTCTAGGCAGGCTTATCCTGAGGAAGATTTGCAGGACTCACAGGATGTTTGTGTGGCTGAGGCAGAACAAGAGGGAGTTTCAGACTCCTGGTTTGTCACTGGTGTTTGACTAAGGGAGCCAGTGGCTACCTCTGACTGGCCAGGGATGACACACTTGTGCTCAAGACTGACACTCAGGCCAGGGCGGGTATTGAGGCAATACAACATTTTGAAAGAATGAATCATTGTCTTCAGTAATGTATGCAGAGGAAGAGGAAGATGCCTTCAATTGGCCATAACTCAGAGCTGCCCCGCTTCTTTTCAGGCTCACCCACTCACTCATTCCTGTCAGATTTATCTTCTTTCCCTTTATTATCTTCCACCCAAGTCTTTCTTTATTCCCTTTGTCTTTGGACTCCACTTGACTCCCTATAAATTCTGAAGGCCCAGTCAGACATTGCCCCACTTCCAGGGACCCTCAGACTTCATACTGTCCCTCAGGCCTCCCACCCTGCTTACGTTGAGAATTCAGTCACTCATCCTGGCTAGGGTGCCTCGTCCTTCCTTCTGAGCCTTGTCCCCTGGGAAATTCTCCATCTTCTCAAAGGTCCTTTGCTTCTCTACCCAGTCCCACCTGTCCCTTGCCTGAGTCTATTCCTGAAAGACATTAAAAAACTCTTCCATGTCTTGTATCTGTATTGTTTCCTCTTTTGACATTTTGTGACAGATTTGTTCATCTCTTTCTTATTAGAAACAAAACAAATGCCATATTTTGGCCCAGGATTAATACAGAGGAAATAATAGTAATTAAGAAAAGCGAAGTAAACTCAATACTCTAACCCAGTTTTGTGGTTATTTCTGGAACAGGGTGAGAAAGAACTTCAGATCTGGTTATGAGCTGGAAGGCCATACTTTTATTTTTTATTTATTTGTCTTTTTGAGACAGGGTCTCACTATGCAGTTCAGGCTGGCCTTGAGCTCACTTTTGTAGCCCAGGCTGCTCTCAAACTCACACGGATCCTCTTGCCTCAGCCTTCCAAGTGTGCCACCACGCCCGGCTTTTTGGAAGGCCATACTTTTATTTGCAACTCCAGTTCTTCTGGACTGTACATTGAAAGGGACTATAAGGCTGGCTATAAGAGAAGACTTGTTTTCATGATCCATTGGTATCTTTGATGAATATCTTTTTGTTTGTTTGTTTTCCCTTCCATGAGTTCAATTTCATCTAAAATGAGCTCATATTGTGTCTCAAATGGCTACAAACGTCCCCCTGACCTGCGGGCTTCCTACTCAGCTCTCCAGATAAGAGAAACTTCATTTCAACATCACCAGTGGAAAGCCTGAGGTCTAGTCTTCATGGGCTGCCTGAGGTCACATGCTCACCTCTGAACCAATCATGCTAGTTATGGAGGCAATACGGTGATTAGCATAGCCTTGTTGATGAGCTCGATTACCATGGCTGGGGTACTAGAGTCCTATGGGGTCCCTTGATTAAATTAGCATGCTTACTTCTACTCATGTGCTTCCAGGATCTGCAGACTGGCTTGGCCCCCATACTCTGATGCACCCCTAGACCTGTGTCTGAATGTTGTGCTGACCTCTCTCACCCTCAGCCTCCTGGTTAAGTCAGAGCACTCGATGTTAACAAGTACCATGTGGGAGACTTCAGAACCGTGTGGGGGAGCAAGGGGTTAGCGATGAAGGGTACAGAGAAGTAGGGGAGAGGCAGAGGCCATTTGGCCCTCTAATAGTGATGAGGTGATGTCATGATTTCAACTTTCCAACATCTGCTGGGAGGCTCCTGTTGCTAAAATGGAACAGCTGATTAGAGGGAAAACGAATAGAGCTTCCACTTAATTCTGACCAAAAAGGAAAGCCAGTTGGTACAACAGAAGGTATGGGGAACATGGGAGGAAGTGGCTGAGTCACCTTGGAATTTGTAACAGTAGAGCAAGGGAACAAATGGGCATGTTCAGACACATCCTTCGGTTTTTAAAATCAGTAAGGTGAAATGAGATCATAGTGTCCTCCAAGGAGGACTATCACTTAAGAATTAGTAGCTTTATGAAAAGGAGTGTTTACTCTGTAATCTTGGGTTATCCTAATGAGAAGGACACAGTGGAGACATTAAAGCAACAGAGTGTGCCCAAGAAACTGCCCAAGGACAGATTTAGAAAGAACAAAAACAAAATCTTGGAGCAACAGCATATTGTCAAGACTGAGCCTAAAACCATGGATGTGGTGCAAGTCTGCACAAGAGGAAAACCCTGAAAGACTGACTCTGATAAACCAAAACTAGAAAAAATATTAAAACAGAAAAGGTTATTTTTCAAGCAAGAAGATGACAAAGAAGGTCATGGTGGTATCCAGTTAAATGACAGAAAAAAATAGAACCATTTAACTGCCATTTTTGGCTGTCTCTTTTCTTCTCAGAAAAGAATTTTCCCAAACCAAAACAAAAACTAAGCCAAAAAAAAAAAAAAAAAGAGCCTTTGCAAATGGGATCAAATCAAGGTACCTGAGATGGACAGATGACCCTGTCATCTATGTGGTCACAAAGGTGCTCACGAGAAGGAGATAAGAAAGTCAGAGAAGGGAAAGATGATTCGAGGATGGGAGCACAGGTTGGGATGTTGCCGCTGCTGTCAGGCTGTGCATCAAGAAACATGAGCCAAGTAATGTGGTCAGCAGCCTCTGGGTGCCAGAGAGGCCTGGGAAGGGCTTGGCAGTCTTCAGAACAGCCTGCACATACGCTGATTTCAGCCACTGCAGCTCATTTTAGAGTTTGGCCCCCAGAACTGTAATGTAAAAGAAAAACTAACCTGTGTTGTTTAAAGCCAAGAAATCTTTGTTAAGTTGTTACAGCAGCGGTAGGAAAACTAATACAGACTCACTGTTCCAGGCCTGGAAAACCTCTGCAAAAGGAAAGCAGTGATGGGCACATTCAGATCTCAAAATCGACTTTTCAATTAGCACAAAATTGATGTTGAAGGGGCTGGGGAGATAACTCCGAGGCACAAGTGCCTGCTGGGCAAGTGCAAGGTCGTGAGTTCGAACCCTGGTCCCACAAAAAAAATAAAATAAAATAAAATAAAACAAAATTGATGTTGATTTTTGGTGAAATTTTATTTTTGTTTATTTTTGTGTTTTAGGGAAGTGTCTATAGGGTGTTCGTGGTCTCATTACTAGATTGGACTGATAGTCATCCGCCTGTTTACAGCCTCCCAAGAGCTGGGATTACAGGCGCGCGCCACCAAGTCCAGTCTCAGTTACTGTCTCAGCATGCCTTGGGGGTGGGGCCAGCATAGCAGGCCCAGCAATCAAATACCTAGCCCCTGCTCCTGCTTCTGCTGAACTATTTGGCTGGCCCTTGGTGAACTTTTAGATTGAATCACTAAACAAGTAGCTTTCAAACACTGAGAAAAATAGGTCAATACCAGGGGCAAGATTAAATAAATTAAGAGTCAACTGTCTCCAAACAAGATGACAAGATCAAAGTTATTATATTTCTTACAAGATATGTCTGTGGCGAGCAAATAACATTCAACAAAGCTTTTGATAAATGCCATGTAATAATTATGTAGACAAGATGAGCAGATGTAGACTGAATCAGAGACAATTTAGGTGGATTCTTATTTAACTGTACATATGAACCCAAAGTATGCTGATTTAATTAATCAAAATGATTTTGGAAAACAAAAACAAAGCAATGTTCTCTGCTACCTTTGGCCAAATCCTGCTAATATATACTTATACGCAGCTATAAACTCATATATTCAAATCAATGTAGATGAATATATAAATGATATAGTTACTAAATTCATGGATAAACAATGTTAATGGATGAGTAAAAATAATTAGTATTAAGAAATCTTTCTAGGCTGGAAAAATGAACAGAAGTTGACAAGGTAAGATTGAACAGGGATGTATACAAAGCCTGGTATGAGGTTAAAAATGCAAAAGCATAATAGAAACAATAAAGAAGAGGTTTGGAATAGAATTAATTCTCATTTTTAAGAGAAGTCATACTTGGTGATTTTCACTGATGATGAAGGGAATTTGAATCCAGAAGAGTGTGATCAAGTGATAAATCCATCTTGGGTTGCATTTTGGGGAGCTAGGTCTTCAGACCTGCACTTGTCTGGCTGCTGCAGAAGCCATGCCTATAATTAAGGGACCAGAAAATACAAATACACAGGTAGGTCTTGGTACTAATAAGCAGAGTGGTTCAATTATAACAGAGGGTTTTCATTAGGAAGATATGAGAAGAATCACGTTGGCAGGACGGGTGGAGCCAAACTGGGCTCTTGGACTCAGCCTGACAAGGGAGCATGTGTTTAGACAGCAAAGAGGTTCTAAGCATTTTAAGGAGGAATAGCATATAGAATAGAGTTTGATCACATTTTAAGTAGGAACGGAGTTGTGTTTTCAAGGTTAGATCTGACATTGTACACAGTATGGAAGCAAGGGGTAGTAATGTCACAAGAGTAGTGCTCAGATTTGAAACCAGGACTACTGGACATAGGTATGCAGATCCTCAACTTCCTGACACTTAACTTTGGGCTTACCTCTCAATGCCTCTGTTTCCTCATCTGTAAAATGTGAATAGTAGTAGTATCTACCTTATAAAATCATTATGTGGATTATAGGATATAATACACGAGGCACTGGCCATGGTTCTTGGCGTGCAGAAGAGCTCTTGGAAGTAGCTAGTATTGTAGTTCAAACTTGCAACATGTGAGCAAGGAAAGCTCTGCTGTGTGATGCGAAATGAAGGCAAAATCCTGAGATCTTGTTGCTTATTTGGTCCTATTTCTGTGCAAGTCTCTCTCAGGCCTTCCAGCCTTTGCTCCATCGTGGTTACAGGGTGGAGCCTTCAAGTTGCTTCCTGCCGGAGGGCTTTCCCTTCCCACACACCCACAACTGCATAGCCACTTGGCTCTTAACGCTGAATTTTCTTAAGCGTGTGTACACATCTCACCCTATCCAATGCTGTGTGTAATAAGGCAATGCTTTACCTGTTTCTTTTCATCACTGACCACATCTAGCAGAGTCTTTGGCATATAGTACTGCTCCAAAACTGACGACAGGGCCCCAGATCCACAGATGACTCGGTCCAGGACCCTCACCACTACATACATTGTTGCTCCTGCCACAGATATTAAACTCTGTAGTTATTCAGATCCTACACAGCATACAATTAACATGTAATCTATGCACATCCTCCAATATGCCTCAGTTACTTAGGATACCATATGTAATATAAATGCAATGTAAACAGTTATTATATTGATTTACTTAGGAAATGAAAATAAGCAAAAAGTCTGTACAGTTCAGTACAGATGCAGTTTTTCCCCATACATGTTTGACAGGTGTTGGTTGATTCCTTATATCCAGAGCTCACAGACACACAGGGATGACCATATTGTTGCTAAAAGAATAGATTAATTTAATGTTGATCCATGTTTCTAATGCTATGTGTGGCAGTGGAGAACCTATGGTGCTAGAGTTACAGGAGCCAAAAGAAAATTAGCTTCATAAGTTAATGTTTCCAGGGGCTGAGGCAATAGCTCAGTGGTATAGCACCTGCCTGGCAAAGTGCAGGTGCCAAGTTCAATTCCAGGTGCGATAGATGATAGATAGATAGACAGACAGACAGACAGACAGACAGACAGACAGACAGTTCATTTCAGTCATAGATCACTTGGGGTAAGGTTCTAAAGAAACTACAGCAGTGAGTCACTTCTGTTCATTTTTGTTTGACCAATATCTCTTAATTTGAGCACGAATGAAGTTATGTTGCGAAGATGTGCCCCACTAAAAACTATGCTTTTGGGAACTTGTGAGGTGGTGTAATGGCACCATCTATATTTTCCCAGAGAATGTGGTGAAACATGAAAACGCATAAGGTGTACGACCGGATTCCATGTAGTTGTGTGGCATCAAGGCAGAGATGCACTGAACTTTGGTGAGAGATTCAGTGCTTTATGGCTCCCTGATATGCTTTTTTCTCTTACATTCTTTTGATTCATCTTCTAGAGAAACTGCCTTCACCTGGAAAACTTATGTAGGCAAATGACCTTGAAGAAGGCTTTCACTGTAGAGCATAGCTAATGAGTCAAGGGATAAGGGGAGATAGGATGAGTTTCCCTTTGCTTTTGTTCTTTTCAGTACCAGGAATTGAACTCAGGACCTTGCACTTGCCAGGCAGGAACTATGCCACCTGGCCATATTTGCATACTCTCCCTGTTTCTTTTTTGATTCCCCCAACGACAATACCAATACTTCCTATGCTATATCACATGCCCAGGAATAAAGAATATTCCAGAATTGCTTTTTATCCTTCAGCAAATATTCCTTAATGCATCAGCCACCAGTTCATGTACTGGGGTTAAAAGCTACTGTCATTTTAACACTGAGTGCCACAATTTGTAGTTATAAATCAGACAGGATGTTAAAATTAAAAAAAAAAAAACAAACCACTAATTAGCTCATGAGAAAAAAGTGCAAACCAAAGTACAATATTTCATATTGCCAGATTCAAAGAAATAACTTTCATGACTCTGATGACTATAGAAGCCAGAAATGGGGAAAACACCCCATTTGGCAGAAAAGACAGATCTCATTAAAAAAAAAAAAAATATCCTGCTGTGTATCAGTGATCAGTAGATAGTAGTTAACTGGTAGAAACGCCCCAGGAGCCATGCCTAAATGTGAACAGCACACAGTTCTTCACCTTAAATGCCTGAGTAGTGTTGCCCTGTTTTGTTGATATTGCTGTTAAGGAAAAAGAAAATCATGAGTCTGGACATCCTTCCCTGTAATGTTAACCATCTGCCCGAGCATAACCTACTTATTTGCTGGGTGATGTTCTATGCTTGTGGCTCTTTTCATAGTGACAATGAAAAATCCCTAATGGTGACGTGCTGACCAATGCAATGGGACAGTTGTTGGGAGGATGGCTTCCAAGTTCTTCAACTACGGGTCATCTCAAATGTTTAAAATTCAAATATTAAGAGTCCAGGAGGGTGGCCAAACAAGCCCACATACTTTGTGCAAACCTCCCAAATGAAATATGTCTCTACAGTTTTCTTTCAGAAGGTTTGAAGGAAAAGTTGAACAAAAAGATGTGAGACCAAGATCAACTAAGTCTAGTTAAAAGGAAAAAGGGAACCAAGCTTGTTATTTTTCAAGATGCCCCCAGGAACAGAGAAGAATCATTTCTCCATTAATGCCCAGCAGCTGTTCAAACAGGTGCTATCCTCAATCGTCTTAACCAAAAGTTGTTGAAAAACAATTTTAAAAGAAGTGTCAAGTTGCTATTTTTAATTGGAAGAACTTTGTAGCAAAGGCTGCCTTCAGTGAACAAGAGACTCTCAAAACACTTCTCAAACATTAGCTATTTTGCTAAAACTGGCTTTTGTTTCGTCTGGTTCCTACAGAAGGATGTCCGTTTGGGTCCATGGACTTAGTGTGTATTACACAGGCAATCTTAGGGGAAACTCTAAGGGAGTTTCAAGTGACACCCACAATTAACCATGCCCTCAGAAATCTTCCTATCTATCTAAAATGTGACTGTAGCGCCTGATTAGGCAAATGTAGAGACAGGGTTCAATCCCCA
Source organism: Myocastor coypus (assembly GCA_004027025.1). Lineage (NCBI taxonomy): Eukaryota > Metazoa > Chordata > Mammalia > Rodentia > Myocastoridae > Myocastor > Myocastor coypus. The sequence goes on from PVJA010010310.1 coordinate 36,192, forward strand.
GTGTGCTGTGCTGACCCCACCCTGAGAGCACACTAGACTGTAATTGAGACTGGGTGTGGTAGTATATGCCTGTATTCCCAGCCCTTGGGAAGCTGAAAGCAGGAGGATCACTAAGACCAATCTGTGTAATGAGACCCTGTGGACCCTGTACTAAATACATAAAAAAAAAAAAAGAAATAAAATGTGACTGCTCCTTAAATCGTTAAGCAAAAGGAAAGAGCTCATTTTCGTTGTGCTTTCATTCCAAATACAAGAAAACTACAAACACGTGCAATGAGAAACATGGTAAGCATTCTTGCTGCAATGTTTCCAGGGAAGGGTGACATGCAGGTTTCCTTTGTGCATCAATCAGCATTCCCCATTCACCTATAACCCCTGAATAAGTTGGATAAAGCCTCGATGGTAGGGCTTCTTGGGAAGGAATCTTTGTGCATCTGCCTTGGCATTTCTCCAGCATTTACCTTTCTACTGCAGGGGTCGGTTCCCATTCACCTGGGAGAGGATTCCATGAACTTAAAGCCCTAGAACATAGAGGAGGAAAGGCAGGCAGAGGTCATGAATGATTGCTTTCATTGCTCATGCAGAGTGCGCTCACTTCTGAGTGGGGGACACAGAGCCAAGAGTCAAAAAAAAAGAGGGAAAGATGCAGCACGTGCTGGAATTCTAGACCCTTTCCTCCTAAGCACTAGGTGTTGCACGGATTGCTCTTGAAGACAGAAATCTGTTCTTCCAAGTTCTCTGGCTTTTATCCTCAAATGTTGGCCATGATTTCAGGTCAATTGAGATGGGTACCTTATTGCTGGGATTTACACTACTCTGCTAAAAAAATATTTTCCTCTCACTTGGCCCAGAGCAGAGTGTTTTTCCTTTTTACCTTTTCCTTGTGCAGAAATAAAATGCTCTGCAAGGAGTTAATGCTTTTACATTCATGCAATTGGCAGCTGGCGGCAGGAGAGCGCAGAGCACAGTGCAGAAATCCAGTTATCGCTTTTGTCTGAGATGAAAACCTATACCTCGAAGCGGGGGAAGGGCCTCTGCGGCAGGGCTTCTGGGGCTGATGTGTTGCTAAAAGGGCAGATTTTGTTATATATGGTATCCTAAGTAACTGAGGCATATTGGAGGATGTGCATAGATTACATGTTATCTGTATGCTGTGTGGATCTGAATAACTACAGAGTTTAATATCTGTGGTAGGAGCAACAATGTATGTAGTGGTGAGGGTCCTGCAACTGCTGAGGATTACTGTTCCCACTTCACAGATGAGGAAAGTGTGGCCCAACAGCATGTCAAGATTCAGTAGTTGAAACCCAGGCTGTTCATCTAGAAAGCCCTTTCTCTTAACCTCATATACCCAGCTGTCTTCATGTTGAAGAAAATCTATTGCAAACTTATTACCTCCAGCCTTCCAGGCTGTATCTTATATGTGAGGATAATACACATAACAAAACACTCTTTTTTTTGGAGAAGCGATCCCCTTTTATCCCACAAGGAGTAGATTCAGCTTTGTTCCATGTACAAAATGCTGAGTCCTTGTGTTCAGTTTTTGAAGCAACTTTCCTTTTCTGGTTGAAAAGAATTGCTCTTCTTTTTACTGAGGAATACCTCCTGAGACTTTGATATTTGTAATCCTATTAAGCAGAACTTTTAAACATAATTACTGTAAAACAACCTTAATAAAATATGACTTGAGGCAAGTCCTAAAATACCAGATCAGAGAGGAACCTAATTAGCTATTTTGCCTTACTCTCCACACCACAAAGCACATTAAAACTGTAAATGGCCTTAGAGATTATTCAAGCTCTTAACCTCATTTTGGTAACACGGACCTTCTTAAAATTAAAACAACAACAACAACCAAAAAAACCCCAATACTATGAATGCTTTCCCACGAGAAATGCGTACTATGTCTCTCTGTCTCTCTCTGTCTGTCTCTGTCTCTCTGTCTCTCTGTCTCTCTCTCTCATGCACCATTTCTTTCACATCAATTCTTATACTCACACATGCAAGTGCGTGCACACACACACACACACACACACACACACACACACACCTTACCTGTAATTGTTTCTGGTGCCTTGCCATACTGACAGCCATGTGCCCCAGGTTAACCTTCCCTGTTCTAGGCTAATCTCTTTCTTGCAGATGAAGAAGTTGATACCCACTAGAGCAAAACAAATTCCTTTCCTAGGTTTACACAGCTCAACTAGTTAAACTAATCAGGTTGGGCTAAGTTCTGCTTCAGTAATAACCACAGTAATTTCAGTGGCTTAAAACACCCTGTCCTCATGCATTTGCGTGGTTTCCACTGCAGTAGCTGGTGGCCCTTCTCTGTGCCAGTTGATCCTAGTGACGCAAGGTCATGGACAGATGCCCTCTACACCATCAGCTGTGATCATGACAGCTCAGAGCTCGGCAAAGCATGATGCACTGATCTTAATGCCTTTGTTTGAAAGTGACATCTCACCACCAGTCATACTTCATTGGCCAGCGTGAGTCCCACAGCCCTCTAGAGACCCTTGGGGGATCAGCACAAATGACTCTAAGGCCTAAAACATCAGAAGCATTTTAACTTTTTATCCAAAGATCTTTACTGCTCCAAGCAATAGTTTTCTCAGATTCATCTGGATGCCCAGCAGGCTTGTTGTCTGCTTGGAAGCGCCATGTCTCCAGTGCAAAACAGTCTAAGTCAGAGGTGTCTGTCTCTTTTAGTCGTAAGTGCTGGCTTACTGGTGCGGTTCACTTAAGACACTACCATAACAAAGGAGACTTCCGAAACAAGGTGCGTCACTACTGCATGGCATCACTCACTTTACAAAGGAGAAGTTTTTATTATCTGACGGCTCTTCTATGTCTTTCCATTTCTAATACTCATTCATTTTTCCTGGTCCACCATAGTGCAAGACCTGTAGTGTTGCCAATGTCCATATACTACAGAAAAGTCTCTGAATTTATTTTTATGCTAGTAAATGATGATATTCAGGATGTTCTTTCTAGTTTAAAATCTCTAACTGCTATTCATTTCCCAAATTACTGAAAACAGGCATTGCTAGGAGGATTGTACGAATCATTCAGTTACAAAAATCACAAAAGTGGGGCATGGTGTCATTGCTCAAAACACATCATGTGGGGTGTGTGTGTGTGTGTGTGTGTGTGTGTGCACATGCACGTACGTGTATGTGACACTGTGGATATTTATATTTTGAAGTCAACGTAGGAGAATGGTAAGAGCACACACTGAGGAAGCTGACAGACTAGGTTAACACCTTGGTGCCACCAGCTATAGGAAGTCCTGTAAGCTTGGGACAATTATAGTAAGCCCTCTAGGCCTCAGTTTTTTTATCTGTTAAAGGATAATGACTCTACTCCCCGCTTAGGCTAGAATGAGAGTTAACTGTAATAACATGGTGGAGCACTGAGTACAGGACCTGGCCTTGACAAAGGAGGGTCTCGGCGGTTAGATATTATTGTCATCTAAATTCTTGCTGGAGGATAAGAGTGGTGTTCGGCAAGAGGAAAAAGCAAGGGCTTTGAAACTCAGCTCTGCCAAAGCACAAATTACTTAGTGCTTTGAGCTTTAGTGTTTCCATAATGTGAAAAGAGTCCTCTTTGCCTTACAGGGCATTTGGGAGGACCCCTAGGGATTTGACCCTACACTACCTTACCAGGTGCTTGGCATGTTGGAGATAGTTAACACATATGAGTTCGTTGAGAAGCTGTGGAGCATCTGGCAAAGAGCAGAGTCCTCTCCTTTGCCTTCCAGGATTTCATAATCTCATTATGGGGATGAAACTTATCCTTGTATAACTATAGAGAACCCAAAACGGTGAGTGCTGTGAAGAGCTTCTGTGAACAGGCCGAGGCAGTTTGCATCAGATGAATCTCTGTGTTTTTCTGAGCTGAGCTACAGTGGTGCCTCAGCTCACAAGCTCAGCTCTCTCCACAGTTCTGGTCAAACACTGAACTGGTGAGACCTGAATCCCATTTCCCTATAAAGCCAACACTGCACCTAAACATTGAGTTGGATTTGGTCCTTGTCCATTGCAATTTGTGACCAGAATAGTGGAAAGAATCAAGTTCATGAATTGATGAACCACTTACTGACTTTGCTGAAGTGCTCCTTACCAAAAAGACACTTTTATTAACAAACACCACTTGTTTTCCTTTCTCTTTATTTGCCAATCTTTTCCTCATCCTCAGACATGAGAAGAGCCTATTATATAGAGAAGAGAAATTCATTACCTTTCCTGCCAGTAGTTTGCTGATGCATGGTGGTTTTCTGGTTGTAATATTTATAGCAGCTCACTTAAGATTTAATTTCCCATAATTCCCTGAACTCTGACACCTCTGTTTTTCACTTGCTGCCTGAATGTCAATGCTCTGGTATCATGGAATCAATTCTGAAGAGATTTACTTGGTATTCAGAATCAAAGAACAAACAGGAGATATGCTCTAGCAGAGGCAAGCCTCAAGTAATGGGGTGAATTGCTGTTCTTAGTTTTACAGGCTTTTTTCTGTCTCCTGTGGCCAATTGCATTTTTTCCCCTATTATCAAATAAGATGACTTGGAGTGCCCAACCTTGGGTATTCTTTCCTAAAGATATAGTCTCGGACCTCTGAGTGCTGTTAGGATTTCCTTCCAACCTTGGTGAGTGGATTGGCTTGACATTGGAGGAGCCCTAATTTTTCATTTGTACACAATTCTTGTTGGACATGCCACTTGACACAAAACTTTTCTAGAGAGATCTCAGGGCCAGCTGGACCTTTCTCTGTCCCATTGCGTGAGGCTTCAAGACATAGATTCCTGTGTTCATCTGCTCCTCAGTTCTCTACTCCTTAGCCATGTGAGAGCCATCGATACTTTAGGAGATAGTTGGGTCTTTTTTAATGTTTGTATTTCATTCTGTAGCCTTCTACTGAGGTGCTGGATTCATAGTCACTTTGAACCTATGACATTTTGGTTATGGCTTGTCCTCTCCCCAGCAGTAGGAGCCATCATTTTATACAATCTGACTGTATCTTCCTAGCTGTACTTATACTGGCAGTAAAAACAGAACACTAAATCCCTTGAGATTTTGGGTGTGGGACTGAGAAAGAATTGGGCCAGTCTCTTCTTGGGAACTGGAGCCATGAGTGTAAGGAGAGGAGTTGGATGCTGATTTCTTTCCAAGAGGAGCCAATGTGCAGAGAGAAAAAGCCAAGTAGGCATATACAGGAAGGAGAGTGGAGAGAGAGTGAACTGGTGGAGGGTCTGAGGATGCTTCATATCTGGTTACCCTTCTTTCCAGGTCCTGTGGAGCCTGTCTCCTGGTAGAGTAGATTGCCCATTGGCTACCATAAGATGCTCTCTGACCCTTTCCATTGCTCTCCTTTTAGCTTAGCCTGGTGCAGGTTGGTTTCTGTTACCAGTGATCAAGAAGCACTAACTGGCATAGTGCTCTTCTTCATTGAATTTCTGGGTTTATGTCTTTGAAAACAGGTAACCAAGAGAAAAGTTAGGTTATTCTTCAGCACCCTTCCAACTATAAAGAAAAACATTAAAATTTCAAGACTATCCATCAATGAACACACCCAACAGAATTGAAAGCAGGATCTTGAATAAATCTTTGTGCACCCATGCTTACAGCGCCATTATCCACAACTGAGAAGTGGGAGCAAGCCAAGTGTCCAGTGACAAATAGAGAGCAAGATACACATATGATGGGATCTTAGTTAATCTTAAAAATAAAATTTTAATATATGCCACAACATAGATGAATATTAAGATCATTATGCTCAATCAAAGAATTCAGTCACTAAAAGACAAAGATTATGTATTCATCTTATGTGAGGTACAGGGAACAATCAAATTCATAGGGATGACATCATACCACAGTGATACATGTGCAGCCATGTTTACAGCAGCACAATTTGTCATAGCTAAATCTTGGAAACAACCCAAATGCCCAACACCTGAGAAATGGACAAAAATGCTATGATACTTTTACATAATGGGGTATTACTCAGCTATAAAGAAAGACAAACTTGAGCCCTTTATAGGTAAATGGATGCAACTAGAGGCTATGCTCCTAAGTGAAATAAATAGGACTTACGTGGGTAAATATCATATTGTGTGCCTAGTGTAAGATTCTGAAAGAGTAAATAAAATCTGAAAGGGATATTACATATAGTAAAGGGGAAAAAACTGAACGTAAGGAATAAATAATGAAGATGAGGGAAAGGAGAAAAGATAGGAAAACAAGGAAGAAGGTGATGGAAGCATATATTCAGGATAGCTGAGATGATTATAGTACTAATTTCCATCAGATTTTTTAAAGTAGCAGTTAATGTTTAAAATTTTCACTTTGACTACTGTATGTGCTAAAATCTGTGATCTGAGCAACTACATTGAAGACAACAAAGTGCAATACAAAAACCACAGTTGAATACCACTCATCTTGGTTTTCTAAATGTGTACCATTTCTAATGTCTTATCAATTAGTATTCTCCCTATAAAATAAGTTTTACAAAATAAAAAAGGACAAGAAAAACAATTAAGGTTTATGGAAAGTGAGTGTTAATGTTCAATTATTCGACCAATCTTGCATACCTGTATCTATTAATCTGAGCAGCAGATTTAATGATGAAAATATGTAGTACAACCATTATTACATTTTTATTCTTATTTTGAAATTCTGTACTATATGCATTTAAAAAATATATTTAATACAGGGTCTATAGGGTCTCACTACATAGATTGGATTCATAGTGATTCTCCTGTTTTCAGCCTCACAAGAGTTGGGATTACAGGTATGCACCACCATACCCAGTCTCAGTTGCCATTTTAGTGTACCCTGGGGGCAAGGCCAGCACAAGGAATCAAATCCCAGCCACTGAGCTCTGCCTAAGCAGGCACTTTAGTCAGCTGAGCTATCTGGCCGGCCCTGTGCTGTTGTTTGTTACTCTGTTTTTGTCTTTGTTTCTGCTATTTGTTTTTGCTTTTGGTTTTATTTTCACTCTTTCAAAGAAAATGGAGCTAGGAAGTAGAATCATAGTTAATAGGGAATGGGAGACTGGGAGAACGGAAGTTGTTGTGCATGGATATAGAGTTTTAGCTTTGAAATATGAAAGGAGTTCTGGGAATGACTTGTGTAATAATGTAGATGTACATAGAACTATTGAACTGTACACTTAAAATGGATATGATGGTAAAATTTATGTTATATGCAAATTATCATAATTTTGAAAAACCACATTCTCTGAGTTGCATTTTTTTATTTCTGAAATATGGACAGAGATAGGAAAATTAATCTAGATTGCAAGTAAAAAGCCTACATTTTATTCCTGCTTTTGAATTCTGGCAAGTGTGACATCACAGGTGGGCTGACCCCTCCGAACCTCATTTCCTTCCTATGCCCCTTGGATTCACCTCCCATGTGCTCTTTTGGGAAACAAAGATGAGTGAGGGCATGTTTCTGGGGAAGCTGGACCAGAGAAGTCATCTCTGGGTGTCTCTGGAAAAACCCAACCCAGAGGGACTTAGTGGGTGTGAAGATGACAGCAGCACCCTGCTGGCAAAGCAGTGTGACCACAGGTCCAGGCAGACAGAGGCCTGCAGAATCCTGGGACATGCTGTAATGCTGAAGTTGGGCAGCAGCTGAGGAGAGATAAGCGGAAAGTGGTGGCTGTGAGGCGGAACAGGGAGTATAAGAGTTTAAGACTGGTTTTGGAGAGATAGCTAGCAATGTAAATGCCAGCCTGGCAAGTGCAAAGTCCTGAGTTCAAACCCCAGTACCTCAAAAAAAAAAAAAAAAAAAGTGTTTAATACTGGCTGGTAGATGGTGTCTCTGAGTTTTTTTGGAGGTGGGCAGGGTTTCTTGCCACATGTTTGCTCTATAGACCCTAGAGGACTCACACACACAAATAATCTGGGGATGGTTCATGCTGTGTCCCCTGTTTGGGTATTTTCAATGCCTGTTTGTTTACAAAACTTTAGATCACCAGCTATTAAAGTCTTCAGTCATTTTATCTGACTCAACATTCCTAAATTTATATGACTATAAAATTTACTGATAAATCCTTTAATGACAGGTTTGTGTTAGGAAAAAAAAAAAAAAAAAAGAACAAAACTTAAGGGAAATTCTGTGTTCGGGCTGGAGCTCTGCAGTATAGGGCACACTTAATCTTGACATCTTCTTTTAAAAGGTAAGAAACTTGTGCTGGGAGGTAATCTCACATGCTGTATTTTCAAGACCTGTCTCTTCCCTGCCTTCCTCTGCTAACATTCCTAAATGGGTTAGTGACATGTAGGAGAAGGCCAAGAGGTAAAGAGCACCTGAATTAGGCATCTGTGTATATACTCTCTCTTCAAAAACTTCCCTCCTTTTTATAGAAGCAGGACTCTGAGGCCAGGCTCTTAAGTGCAATAATTTTGGGGAAGAGTTTCTAGGATTACTGATGGAGGAACAAAAATGTAATAAAGGAAAGATAAGGCAGCTGATAAGTAACGTGCAAACAATTTACCGTGGGGATGGGTAACTGAAGTGTATTACCTCTGCGGAGCTCCAGGAGGCACTGTGGAGCACACACCTTCAAGTTACTACAGCCCAGTGGTGTGGCATCTGGGCCCACGTTGCCAGCTCCTGCCAGCGAGAGGTGAATGGCTGCTGGTCTCCATTTCCCCAGCACATCTATTCACTATCATGATGTTCCAGAGCTTCTCCCGCAGTTGCCAAAAATATCCTGTCCAAGTATTAGCTGCCTTAACCCCCACTGTTACCTTTCCTGTTCTAAGTCCCCAATTTTTGATTTATTTGATTAATACTCCAAGCTCTGCCTTAGTCCTTATGAAGAAACACGGTCCTGATGATCAAGGGCTTGTGCATGTTTGGGCTGGAAATCCTTCCTAAGTGCTTTTTATTTTATCTGGATGAAGGCTTCTTATGTGTGTGCCACCTGGCTATTGAACAGTAGAAAATTTGGGGGAGCCACACTGGACTCACCCCTAAATCTGTGCTTTCACTTTATTTTCTGCCCTCTAGACTAAGCCACATTGACATCCACTGTCAGCGCTTACAGTGAGCAACTCATGCTCCTTTTTATCTGTTTCATTTATCCAAGCAACAAGAATACACTGGGCCTCTGCTCTACTTTAAATAAGTGACCAAGCAAGAGTAACTGAAATTTGCATAGATACAAAAGTATTAATAGTAACCATATTTCAGTAGTATAATTATATCTTCTCTGGTTTATCTGTCTGTATTTTCCATCTTGAGTGTGAATAAACTTGTGTTTTATTTCACAAGTTAGTTATGTATAATGTGTGCCATTAACTTGACTGTAGCTTTGCGCATAGTGATAGGCGTGGGTCTGCTTTTAGCCTTTGCCACATGGAAAGTCAGTTTTTCCAGCACTATCTCATAAGATGAATAACTGGTTGGAAGACAATGCTATGCCTTACAACAAATACTGTGACATTCATATCACTTTGTTAAATGAAATTCTGTATCCTTTGTAACTTTTTTGTTTTAATTCTAATTTATAGTCACTCTAAATTTTTTTTTAAATGTGTACAACTAAACAATGAAGTGCTAAAATTTAGAACTTTACAGAAATTGCAGAGTGTTTCCTTATTCCTGTCTCCTAAAATGTGTGGCACATCTCTAATCCTGATGGTCTCTCGGTGTTGGTCTCTTTCCCCTATATCTGCTACTATCTCTACTGTTTGTGGTCTCTTAATCCTTTTATTTGATAAAATAAAAGTTTCAGCTCGAGGGAAGTATTTTCCCTGGAGAACACAAGGCTTGAAATCTCAAACTTTATGCTTCTGAAAGCAAAAGCACTCTATAAATGCAAATGATTATTGTTTCTATGTGTTATGTAAAATCTGGCTAGAAAGTGGCTCTGGAGGGAAACAAAACTCACAGAGTACGGCATACACGCCCTGCGAAGCTCTCGCGTGTTTTAGACGGGTTCAGACACCAGGGCGAAGTGTTCTTCCAGGGCCACTTTACAATGACCTATTATGGCTGCTGAGACGCCCCAGCCCTTGGCGCGCTCTCAGCTCTATGCACTGGCAGGGCCCAGCTCCAGGCTGTGGTTCAGGAACAGTTTGTTACCGCATCACTCCTGGCAAACACAAATTTGCCTTTTTTTCCACCGAGGACCAGGTTTGCTTCCCATGGCCTCGTTTCTTTGGCGAGACTCAGGAACGGTGCTCCAGCTTTCCACAGCTGTCTGCTTCTGGTAAATAGACTGGGTGTGGCCATTTTTACAGGCTGGAAGTTTAGGATATTTTTCACGTCGGCTTTCATTTATTTACTCTTTGGTAAATAAATTTCTCTCCCAATTGTTCTTGTCATTTCTTCTTAATCACCTGCCATCATTTTGAATAAAGATCAATTTGTCTATTTTTTTTTAAAGGTAAAGGTCCACAGGAAGTGGATATAATTTGTGAGATGATTTACATGGATTTTGGACAAAAGAGATTGTTTTACTTAAACACTGAAATGAATATACCTTAGGTATGATTACACCAGTGGAAACAGAGATATGATTATACCAGTGGGAAAAATATCCTCAGAGTTTAAAAAAATCTGAAGAATGTGATTTATAGCTGGTTTTCATGGTGCATCCTTGTAATTCCATCACTCTGGGAGATTAAGGCGGGAGGATTATAAATTGAAGCCCAGATGGGGGACAGTTTGGCAGCTAGGCGAGACCCTATCTCAAATAAATAAACAAATGCAAGCAAACTCGGGATGTACTCTAGAGCAAAGGCGCTGGCCGCAATCTCATCTTACCAAAAAAATTTTTTAAAAAGCCATCTGTAGAGATAAGAAACTAAGAAGCGAAGAACAATAAACAAAGCTCAGGGTGGGTTGTAATCTGTTACTTAGGGATTTTAAAAACTAGGATTTAAATAGGTGTAACAGCTTCATCCTGATTAATGTCTCCACCCTTACTTGAGACATTGGTGATTATCCCCTCTCCTCCCTGTAAATCTTCTATTGTATGACCTAAATAGAAAGGAGATGCTTCTAGAGTTCTGGGATCACTTTGAGAGAGACAGATCTCAGTGAGACCTCTGAAGCTACATTCATCAGGTCTTCTTGTCATTTCTTTCGGCTCCAGAACACAACATACAACAGCGATCTACATTTCTACTTCACATTGTCCCTTAAAATTCTTTGAAGCTTTCTGTTGTTGCTAGGATGAAATCCAAGTGCCCTAGGGAGGCCTTACAAGGCCTGGTGTGTTCTGACTTCTGCCTCTTCTGAATTCCCAGCCCTCATATTCTAGCTGAAGCAAATCAGTTTCTTTCATTTCCTATAGAGCACTAAACTCTCTCAGCTCTGGGTCATCACGTTGGATTTTTCTTTTACAAGCCCTCCACCCATTCCTCTCCATTTGGGGACTTACACTCATCTACCACCACTAGCTTGTGAGTGGCTTTCTCGGAGGAGCTTGGATCATCTCCTGGGTGAAGGGCTTCTCTTCTGCATTCTGTCATTCTCACAGGGCATCATCTGCCCACTTCACCTCTTCCATTAGTCTGTAAAATTGCTGAAGAGTAGGGGTCATGTCTGTCTGTTACCATTTTATCTTGTGTGCATAGCTATGTGCCTAGCACATAGCTATGGGGAGTGGCTGAAGCTGAAAATACTTCAGGCCTGAGAAACACATCTTGCCTGAGACAATTCCAGTCATTAGTCACTAGGCAACCTTGAGTCTCATGATACTAACTTTATCAAAAGCATGAGTAAATGCCCCTGAGGTGGTGGTTAAGTTCCTCTTTCATAATCAGGAGAGAGGCCTCCACCTGACCTCAGCTTTCAGCACTTCTATAGTTTCTTTATCCCATCACCATTCTTTCCCAGGATCATTGAGAGCCGTGTGGTTTGCAGCACACAGTAAGTCTTCCATAAATACTTCTCAACTGAATTGGGAGAGTGTTTTGAAAGAAAGAATCAAGATTTAAATTCTGAGCCTTCCCTGATCACAGTTTCATTTACTTAGGTATCTGAATTAGAGGGCAGCTCAGATTGAACAACACTGAACCAGTGATTTCCACCTACTCTCCTTCACTCAGTTGTTCCCTTAAACTTCTGTTTTACAGGTGAAGACCCTTGGGCTCAGTGGGAATGAACAGCATGATTATGGCAACTGTTGTGGATTGGGATTCTGCAAAGAGGAGCTATACAATACAGGACACATTTTGTAAGATTATTTTATAATGAATCAACCAAAGAATCATATACAAAGAGTGCAGGAAATATGTCCAAATACAGATTTTCTGGTATTCATTAAGACCAAAAAATCCACCTGAGGACCTGGAGAATATAATGATGTCTCATGCAGATCTACTTCACAAATCTGTGCTGGGAAGGTCCAAAAGCCAGTGGTGGAAGCTAGGAAGTCTATGCCAGTAGGACAAAGGATCTGTGCTAGCAGACTGAGGGATCTGAACTTGAGCCGGGAAGCAATACTTCAGGTAAAAAGCAACGTTCCCTGCAAAAGTACCACAGCATCCTCAGCAACAGTGAGACCTTGAGCTCCACCAGTATTGAGGAAAGTTTTGTTTCCATCAGTAAAGCCAACATTGCAAACTTCTCCAAGAGACTGAGCAGTGTACCACCTTCCTCTCAGGAACCAGGAAGCAAAGCTCAAGATGAGGACCAGAGCTCTGCCCAAATAAACTGTAGCCATCATCAGTGACAATGATATCTGGAGCTCTTCCTCTGAGAAGATCAGCCAAGTTCATCAGAAAAGCCAGCATGACAAGGTCCTCCAGCAGAACAGCAGAAGAGAACCAGCAGCTTCCAACAGCTTCTCTAAACAGCTTCCCCAACAACCTCACCCAATAGCTTCTCTAATAGCCCTTTATGCTGCTGGCAACAATCCTTAAGTGGGCCTCTCATACCCTGGAACATGCTAGTTAAATTCAACCTGGTGTAACACGTTGACCACCAGTTAACAATCCACTACAGCAATTTATAAACAGAAAAAATGGAACTTTGGAGACCTAACTCATTATGGCTCTTGACTGTAGAGCAGAGGGTTGTCTCTTCACATATTTGACCATTTCCGTGTCTTCTTTCCACATATATCTGCTAGACTCTCCTTCTGTGACAGAGCAACCCAGAATTTACCTTCATAAAAGGTAATGCTGAGATAGAAATCAAAATGGAATGCTGCAGGGAGGAAGCTCTAGTTGAGGAATCAAGCTACTAACTAGCTTGGCCTCAGGCAAGTCACTTAGCATCTTGGAAGCTTAGCTTTGTCATCTCTACACTGAGTGAAGTATGACTGGATAATTTTTAAGTCTACTTCAGCTTTCAATTTTGTGATCCTAAACTTGTAAGCTGGTAGAAGACAGTGACTACTGTACAGGACAATATTAAGCCTACCTAAGACATTTCACCCGTCAGGCGTCACCCTGAAGTTGCATTCTACAAGTAAAAAGGAATGGAAAAGAACACAATTTCATATCACACAGTTATTTCCTTTTTTTGTGGGGTCATACACAGGTAACAAAGCAATAACTATGAGCCATGGGAGAATTGAATGAAAAGAATGCCTCATAGAGAATGTCCCAGCTTTCCATCTACTGTCATCATTAGTCCCTGAATGAGCCCAGGGGAAATTTAGGTCTCTCTTGCACACCCTCCCACAACCGTAGAACATTCTAACGGACACTTATCTTATGAAAATTATTTGTAGCCCTAAAATAACCTCTTAAAATAACCTTATGTACTTAAATAATTAGCAGTCAGATTTCACATCTTATTGCTACTCTAGCAAATGTGAAATGTAAAAATGCAAATTGTAGAGAATAAAAACAGGTGTTGTTTACACAGACATTCATTTCCATGAACAATTAAAACTTACCATATCTTTAATGATTTTAAAGGTGCTAAATCAAATAATTATATAACCTACGTGCTAATTTAGTAAAAAGCAAGAACATTATCATTCTGAATTTGTAAAAGAGAAGCCAATTTTGCCTTTAATGTAGCTGAAAACCAAGGCCACTATAGAGTAAAATTTAATGCACATTTAAATATAAAAGTCCTAACATTCTCACATCCTTTAAAAACTGAAGTCGTGAAAAGGGAGGTGGAAAGGACTAAAATTAAGAAGAGATTTGAATTTGAGAATTAATCTGAGATTAAAGCAGTAGCCATGGATCACTGGCAGAAAGTGAAATGGAAAGTGAGAATTTCCATCCTCTTTTCTTTCTGTGTATGGATTTAAACTGCATATATCAAAGTTAGGAAATTCACACCTTTGTGTGACCAGCTGTGAATGCCAATTTAGACAAGTCACATAAGCGCTCCAGTGAAATCACTATTTTATAAAGAGTTACACCTCAATAACTTTAGAAAGATAATGGAAATGCTCCAACAGTTCTGACACCAGAGATTGCAGCCTTCTGAAAGTAAATGTCAATTCCTCATGGGAAAAAAAAAATTATCCTTTTGTTTCTCTTTCAGAACAACTTCCTACATTAAGATGAGATACCTGCTACCTCAGTGGCCTGATGAGGGCTGCTACGGTATGAGCATACAAAGCCAAGCCCTATTGATCATAGGTGTGAAAATTCAGGAAGATCTTAACCTGTGCAAAAATTGTCATGCATTTTTCTTTGACTGATTTAGAATAACAAGTATTTCTGACAGGACTTTTGAAGTATTGAGACATCTTATGGAAATGAGTGTCTTTTCCCTTTTAAGAACGGTGAGCATTTTCCTCAGAAGAACATTATTTCCTTGTTGACAATAAATCAATAACATTATTGTAGAATGTTAAGCACCTTCCTGTAAAGGATATTTTCAAGTGAAAAATCCAATTTTTCTTGTTCATAAAATTGCTAATTCAATTTGTCTCTGTGACAATGTAAAACTAAGCATCAACTGCGGAGTGCAGAGTGTTTATTTCACCTACTGAAATTCAGAAGGAGACAATGACTGGATGGAGCTTCAGCGTGAAGCTGCAGAGCCAATCTTCACTTCAGTTTCAAAGCAACAGTGATGGCGATGTGGACTAAGGGAGCAGGGTATATTTGGATATTGGTCTTGTGGTCTGAATTTTTTTTTTTTTTTTGTCTTTTTTTGAGACAGGGTCTCACTATGCAGTTCAGGCTGGCCTTGAGCTCACTTTTGTAGCTCAGGCTGGTCTCGAACTCTCACCGATCCTCCTGCCTCAGCCTCCCAAGTGCTGGGATTACAAGCGTGTGCCACCATGCCCAGCAATGGTCTGAACGTTTATGCCCACCACAAATCATGTGTTGAAACCCTAATCTCTAAGGTGGTGGTGTTAGGAGATGAAGCCTTTTGGAGGTGACTAAGTCCTGAAGTGGGGAGGCCTCACAAATGGGATTAGCGCTCTTTATAAGAAGACCCAATGGCTGCCTTGTACCTTTCATTATATGAAGACATGCAAAGGAGGCACCATCTAGGAAGGAAATGGGCCCTTACCAGACACAAAATCTGCCAGGGCCTTGATCCTGGATTCCTCAGCCTTCAGAACAGGGTGAAATGCATTGCTGTTGTTTGGAAGCACCCACTCTATGACAGTTTGTTATAACAGCCCAAATAGAGTAAATAGGCTTGGAGCAGATGCTCAGGAGTGAATTCTGGGAAACTCCAGAATGCACCGCAAAAGTCAGCTAAATCATGATGAGTACAAAGCAAATGATGATGAGCAACAAGGAAAGGATTCAATTAGAAAGAAAAGTGAATTCTGAGCCAGGCAGCTCAGGGGGAAGATTGGGGGTACATGGGGAGGTGTGAGTGGTGTGGACATGACCAGAGAGGTTCCTAGAGCTACAGACTTGAGCTCGGGAGGGAGAGACCTGGAGAACTGGTGGGTCCACCTGACTTGCTACCTAGAACACACTTTCGAGAAGTTGTCTGAAAACCTAACTATAATAAAGCAAATACATGTTCAGGAGGAGCTAGTTATTTCAAATAAATTTGTAGCTCAACATAGTGGCATGTATCTCTAATCTCAGCCCTTTGGGAGGAGCACTGCAAGGTGAAGTCCGGCCTGGACAATTGAGCAACTTAGTGGGATCCTGTGTCACAAAAGAAGAGGAAAGAAAGAACCAAAGAAGAAAAGAAAAAAGAAAAAGTCAAGGATGTATCTCAGTGTGAAAGTCCTGAGTTTAATCCTATGTACCACTAAAAACAAATACTTCACTTATGTATTATCATAATTAATATAATATAAAAGAAAATGTACTCTGATCACACAAATACCAATTCTCTCCATTATTTCTTTTAAAATTCAAGATGCTAGCCAGGCATGATGGGGTGGTGCATTCTTGAAATTTGAGGTTTAAGAGGCTGAGGCAAGAGAATTGCTGAACGTTCAAGGCCAGCCCATGCTATGTCGTAAGTTCAAGACTGGCATGAACTACATAGCAAAACGCTGTCTTAATAAATTAATTAAATAAAACTCAAGGGTCTTGTTTATGTTCAGTTTTCTCAAATCAGTGGACAACTGAATCAGACAGTTGAGACAGGTATATACATCATTTTTTTGTTGGGTGCAGCATCTTGAGAAGACAGAACGTTCCCAAATGAAAGAGCCCCATGCCATTTTCTAGCTCAGCTCCTCAACCTCCGGAAGAGAAAGAAATGAAGATCAAGGGCTTCTTGTCAAGTAGTGTTGCCCTGAGGGTTCACCAAAGGTGGGGGTATATGTTCTGGGCCTGCAGCTGGCTGGCTGGGAAGTCAAGGTTAGAATGGAGAGGTCCCCCCTCCTGCAGAGACCCACTGCGCCTGTGTCTGCTTAGGCCACACAGTACACTGAGTGCAGAGCCAGGGCACAGCCGCAGCCCCGCCTTCCACTGAGCTCTTTGCCAGCACCCCAGCCCTGCCTCCCTATAGCACCACTTCAATTCCTGGGTTTCTAAGATCGCTGCCTGAAAGGATTCATTGTACAATCAGGAGGCAGCCGGTATAGAAATAACTGTTACTTGCTCCCAGTGGCCCGTGACTGCAGTAATATATCTTATAGAAGGAGATAGATGTTAAAAGAAGAAATTTATCTCCCCCAAAGTAATAAAGCTTTAAAACTGAGTGCACAGGGAAAAAACAACAACAACAACAGCACCTTAGTTTCTCTTCAGTTCTCCCAGAATCCATCAAATATGGCACCTTAAATTGGTCCAAGCTTCACAGATAACATGTGCGTGATGTGTTTGAAGATGTTATCCGTCTCCAACAACACGTTGCTTTGTTCCTTCTTTCTCTGCTTTGCATGCCATTTCACTCGGGATTTTGCCATTTCTTTTCAGAGATTCCACATATTTCTCGAGTCCTCCGGAAATGGGCCTATGTTTATAACTGCAAAAGATGCATTCTGTGAGCCTGGTGGGAGAGAGGGAGATGAGATGCAATTCCCAGCACCATTTCTTCGCTCTCTCTAAGTACCATAGCACTGATCCATCTACGAGGCTGCTTCCTCGATAGGGAGCATATGGGTTTCTCGCTAAAAATATCTCCCATCATAGGCACTCAGATGAAGTCTCTCATGCAGCAAAAGTTGTAGCTGGATCAGCCCAAGAAAAATAGGAACGGCTAAAAGAGAGATCCTAAAAGTACCTTCAGCTAGAAATCACACTCTGACGACATCATCTAAATTTTAGATTGCTTGTGAGGTATCAAGTAAAACATTTAAATATCCATCTTGCACTTTCATGCATGAAAAGCCATATAGTCAAAAGATGCTAGGCAGGAAGAAATCTTAGAATTTCCAGGGAAATTTTTTTTATTTTGTGCATGAGGAAATGAAGCTCCATCTAGCCAGATTAGGAGGGCTGGTCAGGGATTTCAAGTACAGTGTACGAAAAACATTGACATTTCTAGGATCAGTAGGAAATCAGTGCTAAATAACTAACTCAGCTTTCTTTCTTTCTTTTTTTTTTTTTTGTCTTTTTGAGACAGGGTCTCACTATGCAGTTGAGGCTGGCCTTGAGCTCACTTTTGTAGCCCAGGCTGGTCTCGAACTAGCACCGATCCTCCTGCCTCCGCCTCCCAAGTGCTGGGATTACAGGCGTGCGCCACCACGCCCGGCTTAACTCAGCTTTCTATATCCAGATCCTTACTATTTTGTGGACAATCAGCTAAAAGTTGATTGGCTGCTAGCATATCTAGTTACAAAGAATAAGTGATATAATTTATTGATCCAAGAGTAAATAAATAATTTAGGCTTGCAGCTGTAGCTTAGTGGCACCTTTCCTAGCATGTGTAAGGCCCTGGGTTCAATGCCTACCACCTCAAATAAACACTTTCGGCATGTAAATTAGTACTTAGCTTGTACATATTATGAAGTAAGAAAGTTTCTGCTTTTATTGAAAATTTAGGTATGGATTTTCAGTATTGTAGTAAATAAACAGGTAACCATTTTCACAAAAAATGATAGTGCTATGCCGGAGAAGAAAATATTAATTGGGAGATTTACTCAGAGTGGGAAGGCACACTGTTACCAATACAGAATAAATACGGACAGCATTCATGAGCCAATGTGGAGATCCACTGAAATATAGGAACTAAGCAAGATATAATGAATAATTGTCCAGAGAAATAGGCTGCACATTCTCAGATGATAAATGGCATGTGAATTTTATCTTCTTTGGTTCAATTCCAATTGCACTACTTCTTAAAGCACACATTAATTTTTAAATTCACAAAGGAGGACAAGAGGTACAGAAAAATGAATGACATTTCTCTTAGATTTCTACTTGAAAAAAACATTGACTGAACTTTGGCCAGTAGAAAACATATTGGTAATAAAATTTCTTTCTGAAAGCATACTTTTAAAATTCATATTCTCTTTATTCCTACAAAATGGTGAAAGTGAAAAAAAAAAAACAAGTTGGTAAAATGCTAAATCATTAACAGACCTCAGATAGCCACACATCTTAGCTGGGCCCTAAGTGGGCAGGAGGGGCTGGATACCAGCATCACTAGGCCTCTGTTGTGTTCATACCCATAAATAGAATTCAACAACAATGACGCTGTGCCTGCGAAAGGATCCTGTGCCACACAAGCAAAACCGTGGCAAAGTCCCTTTCCAAGGATCTTGCGTTTTAGTTGTGAAAAAGACGTGCAACCAGTAATAATGCCATAGACTAGCTCCTGAGACAGCTGGAGGACCTGGGAAAACAGGATGGTCAGCCTGTGCTTGCTGAGGAGTCCTGTTCTGGTCTGTGTCTGGATGTTCCCCCAAGTCTCCTGCAGTCATGGGGAAGGGTTTTCAGAGACAGCTAAATCTAGAGTTTGTGACTGGTCCGTGGTTGTGGTACTTGATACAATGTGTCAACTTGAGGAAGCTGGGCTGAATGCGCTGGGTTGGGCTGGTTCTCGGCTGCGGAAGCTCCATGCTGCAGGAGCCTCATCCTGTGGGATGCGGAGAGCCTGCCTTGGGATATGATTTGTTCCACTCTAGGGCCAGATGGGCCACCCCAGAGTGACTCAGCACAAAAAGTGTATAAAAAAGGTTGAGGAAGACTGTGTAATCAGCCCAGCCTGGATTTGCCCTGGCTGCTTCCTACCTGGCTGAGCCCTGCCCTGCTTTCTTGGCGAAGTCCTCGTCTTTGGAGGAGCTTGATCTTTGCAGCCATGCCAATTTGGAGGAGCTCTGCCCTGGCACAGAATTTGGAAGAGAAAGGCTTGATGGATGCCACAGCTGTTGCTCCTCCTCATTGTTTTCTGCCACCTTGGGGCCAGCGCAGCATGAACTGAAACCTCCACAAACTGTGAGCTACATAAACCTTTCCTTCCTTCATTTTGACTGCCAGGCATTTGTCCCAGCAATGAGTAAAAGATAACTAAGACAATGGTCTAGTGGTAGGACTGGAGCTATGAGTGCCTGCCACACACACCCTAGGGCAGTAGCCTGCATACTGTATAAGAGAGGAAAAGAGGCTCGTTTTCCGCTTTTGCTCTTGCTTCCTTTTGGTATTCTCCACCGTCATGAACTGTTGCCCTTCAGCCGTGTCACCCAACCTTGGAGTCAGCTGAGTACGGATTGAAACCTCCACCAACTGAGTTACATAATCTCCCCTCCTTTAAATTTGGATGTCAACTCTTTTGTCTCAGCAAGGAGAAAAAGGTAACCAAGACAAACACCAAAAGGCTTCAAAGAGACGAAGGTGACCTCTGAGCTGATAACTGAAGGATAAATAAGAGTCTGCTAGGGGAATAAACCAGGAGGGAGACGAAGAGATCTTGCTGAAGCGTCAGCATATGCATTGCCTACGAGCTTTCCTGGTGAAAACGTTCAACCACAGCATTAATATTATTCTTAAAAAGCATCTGCAAAAGAATTAAAATGTGTTATGTACGTATGCCAACTCCCCACAGTGAATATAATTGTTATGTTCCACAGCATGTACTAGTAAAGATTTTTCAAAGAATATTTTGGAAAGCATCAGCAAAAATCTGAGGAAATATAGATTTGAATTTAATATAAATTACAGTACATAGCATTGAAATTCCCCATTGGACCTTAAAGAATTTTCACTCTGGCTGCTGAGAACAATGATGGGATAGTTCTCAGCCATCTGCCTTCTCAGGAATTGCCTTTGCTATCAACACTGTTGCTGCCCCAGGTCTCAGCTGTTTCTCTAGGCACATCCAATGACTGATCCAGGAGGAGGTGCCCCAACTTGAAACAATGGGAAGGCTCATTCCTAGTCCAGCTCCCGAGGAGTGAGGCTACCTGCATCGCAGCTCAGCTCTTCTTCCCATCTCGCTTCCACCCCTTCCTAGTTACCCCACGGGCACTTTTTCCCCCCCTTGGGCACTGGGATTTTATTTCACAACAGAACCACTGGGAACCTGGTCTGGGGCACACACACAGCTCTAGACACAATGGGACACATGGAGACAAGCACTATAATCACAGGTGGGGTCATGAGCTCCAGGTGGCCCTGATGACATCTACAGAAGCAGAGGCAGGAGGGAACCTAACTACCTGGGCCTGAAGCCTGGGCACTTGCCTGCTGTGACCTATTGGCTCAGCGGGATTCTGAAGTTCTGGCTGGTGAACTTGGCCTTGCTAACCAGCTCCTCCTCGATTCTGAGGATCAGGTTGTACTTGGCCAGGTGCTCAGGGTGAGCTAGTCTTGATCTTGGACTCTAATGGTTTTCAGTTCTTTATAAATTCTAGATAGAAGACCTTTGCCTGAATACTTATTAGTTAAAATCTTTTCGAAATTTGTGGGTTGTCTTTTCACTCTGTTGGTAGTTTCTTTTGACATGCAAAAACTTCTTAGCCAGAGGAGGTCACATTTGTTAATGCTTGCAGGTGTTAAATATGCATTTTGATTTCTGTCCATGAATTTTTCCCTACCCCAAAGTCTTCAAGGCTTCTCCCACTTTTAAATCTCTTCCAGGAGATTTAATGTTTCTCTTTTAATATTTAGATCTTTAATCCATTTCTACTTTAGTAGAAATGGTCATAGACTTGGGTCAAGTTTTAGTTTTTGGCAGGTAGAGAGCCAGTTTTTCCAGCCCCATTTGTTAAAGAGGCTATCTTTCTTCCAGTAAGCATGTTTGGCCCCTTTGTCAAAGATAAGGTGGCTGGTGTATTTGTATTTGCTTCTACATCTTCTAATCTATTCCACTGATCCTCAGGTCTCTTTTTTTTTTTTTTTTTTTTTTTTTTTTTTTTTTTTTTTTTTTTTTTTTTTTTTTTTTTTTTTTTTTTTTT